>JAOEJI011046235.1:747-13054 GCA_025448255.1 Umimayanthus chanpuru
GGGGGGGGCAGAAAGTGCTCGCGGCTTATAACTCTAAAAGTATTTAAGTTATCCAAAGGAAATTTAGTACAATGAAAAGCAATCGTAAGGCGATTTAATTGGTTCACTTTAATTGTCATATTACGTCATAGTGAGGTCATTATCACGTCATAATTTCCAAAAAGTGCACATTTTCACATTTGTTTTGTTATTTTTGTACCACAATTTGTACTGAACATTTATGAATATATAGTGTCTACTCCAGATTCTTTCTCAGAGATACAGCAGTCAAAAAGTCTTTAGAAAACTTTATGAACAAAATATTTGAAAGAAAATCTATTGGACACATGAACCTGACAGGGGGAGGGGAAGGTAAAGGAATGCTGATATGCAAGTATGATAAAAAGGAATGAAGAAATGCTTACTTGGAACTCAATTTTTGCAATAGATCGTAAAACTTGATAAAGTATCGGCTATTTCTTCTTACATACAAATTTGCGTCATCAGAAAACCGTAACCAATCTGTTACAAAAGCGGCCTATTGCGCAATACAGGTATCTCACCAAAGGTTTCGCACAATATTTGTGACGTCACAAAAGGTGCGAAATGAGTTGTATCAACCCAAACCTTAAATTACTTCATTAGTATTATGCACAATTTAACATTAAAACCCCATAAAATGAATGAAATTTGAATTAATAACTAAGAATGAAAAAACCATCTTCAAGAAAGCTATTGCCATGGAAACAGCTGACATCCCAATAAAATATTAGTGCCAAAATTTTAATCTCCAATAAATTTAAAGAAAAGTGGCCAAATTTGGTGACAATTGGTTGAACTTCCACAAAGTTGTTAACAGTTAAAATCAGCACGACCATTTTCTGCCCCCTCCCCCCACCCCGTGTTCTAGACAAATACAGAAAAGAAAGAATGCAAATCGATTTAATTAATTTTCACTTTCTGTCAACTTTTTTCAACGCTTCCAGTTTAGTTATAACACGGTTACTCTGGGGTTTTTTTTTAACTCCGAGACAATTGTGGTACAGAAAACAACACTTTAGACGCCTATTACGAACCAGAAAATAACGAAATTTTAGATCTAGCCTTCAATTTAATTTCCAGTCAGTTAACACAAAACAAACAGATCTCTCATATGGTGTAAGAGAACCTTTACGTGTATATTTTGGCGTCGATTATAGTATGAATATAATTTTTAAATAAACCATGCATACTTCAAAACTAAGAAAGTCCATGAATTGAACTACCATGGAAATTTCATTCTCAATAAAAATTTGAATGTTTTGTATGTTCAGATTGCTTATTTTTAAATAATAATTAATAAATAATCAATAGGGAATTCCAATATAAATGTAGATTGCTGTGTACAGCCATTATAAGTGCAACTAAATGTAATCCCCTTTAAATTAAAGTATCTGACAAATTTAAAACTTACACATCAATGGTGCATAAGCCCTACGTTTTCCAATAATACAATCTGATAATATTGATTGGATTACATCCGTGAGTGGCATATAGTCATAGTTTCTTTTGCAGCAGCTGAAAAAAGAAATTCCTTCCCCATGAAATGTAATCATCTCCAAAAGCGATGTTTACAACATTTTACAAGCATTTTTTTATCACATAGGGCTGAAGAATTAAACATTCATTTAGAATATCCATAATGATACATAATCTTTTTTTGAAATGCGTTTTTGATGAACGTCTTGAAGGAAGATCTCAAACAATGATTATTAACATGTTCAATATTTGCTAGAACCCTAGCTGCTAACAAATCTAGACAGCAAATTTCTTGCAAATTTATGTTGTAAATGTGCCATTTGCATGATGTACACACAGAGAAATGTCAGACTCTTCTAACCTGATTTTGAAACCAAACAAACGCTCCTTGACAAATATAAATTATGAATGCTACTAGCATATCTTACTTCTACCTATTAAAAATACACTCTTTTTGTAAGAACCTTTTTATAAGAACGCGAGGCTGAAAAATGCCCAAAATAAGAACATACTCAGAACATACCCGAGGCAGAGGAAAGACGAGGAACTTTTATTCGAATACTGCACGAAATCATGGAAATACTTTGTTTCTCGGCTAATTTTCGTCCATGTTACGCATGTAGAACTTTGTTTTAAAATCTTTTTATTTATTTTTATATCGGCTTTCTTGCCGGCCAGGGTTGCGGCTAATCAATAAAGCGTGTTTAAACTTTATGCTTCCGGTTGGTATTTACGAATTGAAAACATAACAATCGTTAATCCATTAATAACACTATTATGTTTAAGAACTTTTTAAGAACGTTTGAGGCAGAAATCCTCAAAATATATAAGATCATTCAGTCTCAGCCCAAAAATTAGGCGTAATCTTACAAAAACATATGAAACATTAATACACTAAGCAAAAATTGTACTTAGCAACAGAACTTATTCGGCTTCAAAGGCAAATAGAAGGAAATGGAACTTATTTACAAACAACTTCTTCAAGATCTTCCTAGAGGAAACCTCCTACTTCATAAACCTCAAATAATATATTTCGAGATTTTTTTAAAAGTATGAAAGGTGATTTAATTGTTACAGCTCAAACTCTACCTGTAAACATCTTCAAAACAAAAACAACAATAATGAAACGGCTGAAAATGTAGTCAACTTAAAGTTGAAAGAAAGTCAATTCAAGGTTCTTGAAAAACCAATAATTGAAAAATCCCCCCAATAACAGGTCTGTATTAATACACTGTCTATACACGAAAAATGTTACTCAAAAACCGCACCCTTTTCTTCAAATATAGTATTTCAACACTTTTTAAAAATGAGTTAAAGAGGATCTTCTTGAAGATCATTTTAGTAAAATATAAAGTATGAAAGACGATTCAACAGCTGTGATCATCTTGTAATATCAAATGAAAAACTTGAGAAGCTACAAATACACCAAATTTAAAACAAAAAAAATCCTCCCGGTTTCATGTTAAATCAGTAATTAGAACATCAGCTCACAAACAAAAGATGAAAAAAAAGAAAAAAGAAAAGATCTTAAGACTTACAGCGTACTCCATCGTAGCATAGGTGTAGCTCTCGTCCTGAACGATGGTAGAAGTGGTCGCATTTTCGCTGTTCAGCTCACACACACCTTCTCCTTCAAAGTTGTCTTGATAGTTTAACGAAACACATAGCTGTGCTCTTAAACAGAACTGCACACACGTCAATAAACGATCTGCGAATGTTGTTCTGATAAGATGACCGACGAATCTGAAACCTTGCTTCATATGGAAGTAGCTTGAATGAGCATAATCTTCTCGAATACAACCGAGTGCTTGACAGACACAAAAAAGAAAGATACCAAATCGAATTTTCATTTCTGAAACCTTTCTTGCTTCTGGCTTAAGGTAGTAGTAATACGGTTATTCCGCTTGTCAAAACAGCTGTTACAATATGTGTACTTTAGACGCTTGTCAATTTTAGACTTCAGCGGAGTTTTTAATTAAACAGCTTAGCAGCTACCTAACATGGTATAGGAGAAATATTACTTATTAATGTTTCGGAACATTAGCATGAAACGTAATTTTATAAAAAATACAAATTTTGAAAAACTAGAGTAAACTTTTTTTTTGATGAAACTTTGAATGTTATATGTTGGAGGTTTCCGAGAAAACAATATCGAAGAACAAAAATCCAAAATTTAAAGATTTTTGCTGGTTGGCATCTTTTGGCACCCAGGTTTGATTTATTTTTAAATTAAGAGTTTCGCAAATTAAGACTCTTTACACGAAATGCATTTTCAATATCATTCTCAAATTTTCACGGTGCACTAACTATGTCAATATAGGGACTCTGTTCATTTGAAATTCAAACTGAAGTTAAATTTACGTAGTCAGTTAGGAAAACTTCACTGAAGTGCACCAGCGAAGTTTCGCCTAGGCATAACAGGTACTTCATTCATTTTTGCACTACCAGTTGACTCTCCCGGCAGTGAGTGTCACTATATTTGTAACAATCTGTCGGCACAACTGAGACGTGCTGTCATGTTGTAATATTGATAATCAAACGATTTACGTACAACAGTATTTTGCCACATTACGGAACTGGTTTAACGGATTTTATGGCTCTTGTTACCTATCTGTTGTGGCCCTATCGTGCTGCAATTTACCATATATGAAATCCGTCATTACAAAAATTACAATTTCCTCAAATCTCATTAGCTCATTCAATACTCTACTTTCCCTAATTTGACAGAAAACTCATTTAGCGGAAATATTCCTATAACAAAATGCTGTTATTGGACAGTTGAATAAACCAATCACAAACTGAGTTCCCGGCTCTAATCAATCATCAACAAGAAAATACTTACTGCCTGAAGTAACCAAGGGTTAGGGGAGTGATGCGAGCAGCTATAAGCAATGAAGTAAAATATGCATGTTATATGTATAGTGATTGTGATAAACAGATCATTGTAGGATTAATAAACTCCAGCAATCCAGTGAAGGTGGAAATGTTCAGTCACAGTTTTATTCTTCTTTCATCAAACCTACCAATGGCTAATGGCTTTTTACCCCTTTCTTCATCCACACACAGATTCGCCAGAAGAAAAACTAAACTTAGTTGTCAATAAAGCTACATTAATCCGAACCCTCAGGCACTATTTGCCTACCATCCCTACCCCCTACAATGCCTTTTTAATAGTAATGCAGATATTAAACATGCTGTAAACCTTGTCCACATATATTTGTTTACTTTTCATTCTTTTTCTGTTTTTATCGCATGAATTTCTGGATAAAATGAAGTCAGACAAATCACAAAGTTGTCAATCTCGGAATCAATTCACTCTAATTTTGTAAATATCTAGTTAAACTTTGGTTTTGTTCTGGTCGTCTTTGCTGATGTCTACTAATTATTCACTGTTGTTTATCATTTGAAATTATGAACAACTAAAATTAACAAATAGACTGAGTAGTGAGAAAGGGCCTTAAAATTATAAATAATAGCTATGAGCCAAGATTTATGATTAAGTTTGAAGATAAAGTCGAGAAACCTATGTTGCAATTTCAACTGAGAAACATATAAATTAGATTTATAAACATGTATGGATGTAAACAACTCTTGGCGATTTAGGGGTCGTCGGCCTTAACGCCAAATTGATGTTAAGAGCTAACCCCCCCCCCCCTCCTCCCTTAAGGTTACCGTTCACCTTGAGCGGTGTTTTCAGTTTTCCGTATGTAACTTCGTTAATGCGCAACGGATTCCCACAAACCTATATATCAATGGAAAGCTTTTGAAATTATCTAAATGATGGTGAAAGAATTGTTTAAAAATTTTGGTTTACAAACGAATGCGAGCATCATAATTCAAACTGTTTATTTCACTTCTAAACGTCAATGCGGCTGTCAAATTCAGTTTCAACCATTTTTACTTAGTTTGTGAGATTCAGCACAACTTTTACTCTAATTCCGTCCTGGCGATTTTTAATTGTACGCGTTATTAATTTTCTGCAGGCATTTGAAGAAAATTCCCTATTTGCAGCGTACAAAACTGCACTGATTGAGTCATAAAAAATAGTTGGAGCGGAATTTCGAAATTCGCCAGGACGGTTTACATCTTCAGCTTTTATTTTATGAACTTGCCAAATTTGACGGCATGAGGATAAAAATTGAGGGAGCACTGATCCTTTGCGTTGTCGCAGTTTTGGCCAAAACATGGCTCGAGAAATTATTTCCTAAAGTACGCCGCACGTTATACATTTTTACTTCCGGTAAAAACTCTCGTTCGTCATATCTCGCGAACTATCAGACGTATTGAAAAACATTTTTTTTTATTAGAAGTTCATTTAATGTATATTTATTTTCTGCGAAAATCCCAATTTCGAAATTTTGAACCGTTCCAACGTGAACGGTAGCCTTAACGCCAATCCTATAGAAGGCTATATTTTAAATACAGTATAGAACGATCCATAGAAATGCATCGACACAGTTCACGTTAAGATGCGGCAATACGAGCAACATTTTCTTCCAACTTGTAGCGCAACACTGTTGGAATCCAAGTTGGTGCTTGCTGTTGCGCGTATTACCACGTACTTGGCCAACTCGTCACGCAACAAAATTCGTTGTTCAAGTTGTAAAATGTTGCAAGAAGTAGAATAGACTTCTACTTTTTGCAACAAAATTTTGATATGTTGCTTGTATTACCACGCCACCACAACTTGCCACGCAACAAATCTTAGAATACACGCCTGCGATTGGCTAAGGAGCGTCATTCCTCAGCGCGCGCGCTACTTTGAGCATGAAAAGAAAAACAAACATGGTGGAACCAGAAGAGAATATTGTTTGAAAGAACAACTGTAAGATGAAGAGAAACAAGAGCTTTTTGCTGCTCTCTTAAATCATATCCCGGCCTGCTTGGTGAGGGATAACGCCAGAGTCAAATGTAAAATACAGCCAATTACGAACAGCGACTCTGGATTTGCTGACAAAGAGATTCGATAATGACATTTTGAAAAAGCACTTCACAGCCTGTGAACTGGTTTGATAAAGGGAAGTAGAAGAGAATTCAGCCAGAACAACATTATAGATCTTGACAGCATAACGTAATCATTTTAAAAGTTTTAACTTGACCGCAAGTGTACTTTTGAACTTGAATAAATATATTAAATACCAAACACTGGATATTGAATTTCTGGTAATCTGATTGGCTCTCTACTCAAGGTATAAATCCTACATATACTGTAGTTTGTCCAAATATGGAAACTGACAATTTTATCAAGGAAAATTTTCTCTCAAAATGGCCAAAAACTCGAGTAGGTTGAAAATAAAATTCGAGATATTTTATCCAGTGTTTGGTATTTAATAGAACAATTATTCCACTCACGCTTGTTGGATATGAGTTTATAATTATGATAGCCGACTCGGTGCTCCGCACCTCGTCCGCTATCTAAAAGCTCATACCCAACACGAGTTCGTGGAATAATTGTTAAATATACAGTCATTGATCATTTCCGGCAAAATTATTTTAAAAGAGCTCCTTTCTCGCGAATTGACTACAATGAGAATATTTTCAATTATGAAAAATTTGGACAACCTCGATGCCTATCTCTGTTCCGATCGGCAGTCTTCAAATTTTTTAACCTTTGAAATTCAGAGCAATTTAAATTTACTTTCAAATGGATCGTATGCAGCAAAATCGATCGAATGCAGCAATTATAAACATGGCTGTACTTTCTCTTTCATAAAACATGTTTTAAACAAGATAATCCAGTTCGTACCTTGTCATATTTTAGTCTTGTCTTTTGGAAGAATTCTGAACCATATAGAACAATCCATTGAAGAAAAATGTAGTTTGTATTCTTTGTCGATGGACACTTCATGTTTTCAAGATATTAACTCGGTCCCAGTCGGCGAGGTTTTATTGTGAAAAATAGAAACCTAGCGCAGCTGAGGAATAAACTAAAAAGAAGCATGAGAAAAAATTAAAATAAAAAAAATCTCCCTGCTATGAAAACTTTCCAAAAGCTGCTTGTATTCAAAAATTTGTAATGTGTGAGCACGTCCTTGAGGGCGGGAAAAACACACGCACGCACCAGATGCATTAACTGATGCACGAATAATTGCTCGATACGATAGATGCTCTCAAGGGTTCATTAACGTCTTTTTCTTCTCATTTGATTATTTCTTTCGTTCAAAAATGAGAAAAAAAATGAGAAAAAAAGGCGTTAATGAACACTTGATGTGCTGCATTCAAAAGCAGTTGAATTTCTTTACTTAAGAACTAAGAATAAGTCAAGTTTTTATTAAAAGACAAAGACACGGAAGATACTTTCCAGTTTGTAACACATTATTTGGTTAAAGAAATTTCACTGTTTGCTTACACCTTTAATGTGAAGACGAGTGATCTCGAACAACCCTCGAACTTTGAGGCTGAATTTGGAATAAATCAGTTTCGGGATTTATCTGTTCCCGGTAGAAAGCATCAGCCGGAAAACTCACGAAAACGATGGGGCCAGGTGAGCAGTTTAACCACCGACTTTGGGTGGAAAATGTGCTTAGTCGGGTATTTTCCAAAACGGAGATTTTTCCTCCGTATTTAAAAAAAATTTGCGTCCTCACGTAGCGTTTTTGAATCGTATGTGCGGAAGAGCGAGCCTTGAACTTAGGCATGACGTCATCGTGTTTGAAAACCTCCGTTTTCGCCCGTCCACACGAATACGAACATCTCCGTTTTCAAAAATCTCCACCCTGGAGAGCGTATTTGAAAACCTCTGTTTTCGGTGCCTGAAAACGCCGGCTACGTGTGGACGTTAGCCGTATTCGGAGATAAACATCTCCGTTTTCGAAAATAACCGGCTACGTGTGGACGGGGTCGAATTGTTCAAGCACTGTCATCGCTCGCTAAACAATTAGCAATCAGCTGATCTACTGTTCCAACTGCTTAGCATAGGAAAGTATCAAATACAAAACACACGGAGTATTTAGAACGGTTTTATTAAAACTAATTCCCCACTTCCCGTTCTGTGGTGTATATGTTTGCTATAAAGTCTTATAGTTATGGTGATATCTATTTCTACTTTAATTCGACAATTCGTAACCTGGTTTTGACCCACCCGTGGTACTACAAGTATTTTATTTAATGCTAGAAAGCATTGTTTTCGTTTATATCAAAAGCTCCGAGTCGTGAGTCCCTCGGTCAGCGGACTCTTATAACTCAGACTCTGTCTCTCTCGCAGTTTTCTCGTGTCCGCCATTGCTGTTAACTTTGCGTTCTGTTCACATTTTAAGTTGTATCTTAGTTTAAACAACGCTTCAAATCGCTTTCACATAATTTGTGAAATTTTACACAAGGAAAGAAAATGTTACATTCATTCAAGTTTCACTTCCGACATCATCCTAAACTCAACTAAACTTCGAAACTTTTCAGACGACTTTGCAAAAGAATAGATAATGCAAACTAAAATTTTCTTTAAAGCTAACTCAACACCAAACACAAATTACACTAAATCACTTCCGATCGAGGCAAGTTCTGAAAGTAATAATAATAATAATAATAATAACAATAATAATAATAGTAACAACAACAACAACAACAATAACAAAATCATAGCCGAGTACCAGTGTCGTTCTACTATATTCTTATGGCTAAAATTTACAGAAATTTATTATAGCATAAGGCATGTGATTCACATCAGTCGTTTCCCACAATTGCAATATATATATTACAAGCAATACAGGTGCTGTTGTTTAGCCTAAGTTTACAATTCAGTAATCTAAAAAGAACTAATATATACAATTTCATTACTTAAATAAAAAAAGTAAATATTGACCTGTCAGCCATTGAAATTATATACGACTGAATAGCTGCTAAAGAGATAGTTCTTCATTCTAGATATATAAACGGGCAAAATATCCACGTTACAATTTGAAAGATTGCAAAGTTAAATAAACATGGATTAGAAATCAGTGAAAATTTGGCCCTACCTTGAATATAAGTTGTGGCTAATGAAGTGCGGTATTAGTTTTGTCCTAACCTGCGTGGCAAGTAGGCCAGCGGTTCTCTTTGAAATAGACCAGTTTCGAATTCGCAGCTGCCGCTGATTACAGTAACAACAGATTCATTTCTACAGGGTTACCCTCAACCTCGTGTTGAATCTACATAAAAACCTTCGAGACAATGCAGTGTTGTGAAAAGCTCATATCGACATTTGAATTTACGAATATTTAACAAGTCGAGGCTAACAATGTAAAAACGAAGCTTTAGTCATTGTAGTCAGCGGCAACTGGGAATAGGAAACTGGTCTACAGGCCTTTTCACGGTTTCGGCCGCCATCTCTGCGGGTAGCTAGGCAAAGTGGCTCAAAACAATAGCGTTTGTATGGAAATTCGGCGTCAAACATCTTTAATAACACTCTAGTTTTAAAAAAAGTTATGAATTGAAAACTTTAACGTTACGAGAGAGGAACTGAATGCCAAAATTTTAGGCATTGAGATAATTTGGGACAAAAAGTGACGGGAAGCGATTTGTTTAATAGTTTCGAAGGAATTTTAAGGGTTTTTTTGGATTTTAGGTAACTTTAAAATAAACTTTTGGAGTTAATTTTGAATGGGCGAACACCAGCTCGTATGCTACCCGAGGAGTGGCTCGCTTAGGAAGTGTTTGTTGCGTTCTAACAACCTTTTTTCCCCTTTAAATCTCCCTCCCGTTCCCTTAAAACGACTAACTGAAAATACGACTTGTTGCTACTCCTTAAGAGGAGTGGATCTTTGAAAATACAATTCAATTATGCAATTCATTAGTAATCCAGTACTAGTACAACTGAGTTTGAACAAAAACATTTCCAATAAGTTTTCACCATTCACATCGCTGCTTTAATGGTATCTAGAGCTGAAATTTTCAACAATAAACAGCTAAAAAACGTATTTGATACAACGGATCTACAAACAGTGCTACTGAGTGTTTCCCATTCGATTTCTCAGTTTAGACAAGTTCAACTATATATCTCCAGCAATTTCCTCAATGAGACGAAATTGTAATGAAACGCCCTTAAAGTAAAAACAAAGACTTGTATGTTGAGATTTTATATGCCTTGGAATAGTCACAACCTAATTTTAAAAATTACCTAGGGGGCGTCGTAAAATCTATTTGGTACTGCAAGAGGTGGGGGGGGGGGGGGGTCCAGGGAGTTGGCAGGGGACGTTAAGGAAAAACGATAAAAAATAGTGGTATTTTGTTTAGCAAATCCTTTTCCTACAGGTTGGAGACCAGCGAATATCATGACCGTATGATATTCTTTACTTTCCGTTCAATGACCTTCGCCGGTGTTCGTATTCGTGTGACGATCGGATCGCCCAGAAAGCTGCAGAGCAAGTAAAGTGAATTGCTTTGAGCCCCACACAAAAACAACAGTGGATGTTAAGGGAGAAGAGGGAAGAGGGTAAGCCCTAAACGTCCAATGGACGTTAAGCGGTACCAAATCGATTTTAGGACGCCCCCCTACGACTACTATGAATAAATACTAGCTATTTTCTTCTTTGTGTTCTTTCTCCTCGTGATCATTGAAAGTGTAGAGTAGCAGCGGGAACATGCCGAGTATACAACCAAGAGAGAGACCGATACTCCGACCCTGTTGATGAGATGAACCTGTGGTTAGCGGTTTTGACAGCTCAAAGCCTTAAACAAAACAAATAAACCGCTGGTGAACAGGGGGTCTAAACTTCACTCTTCCTTCGCTCTCCCTCTCTTATCAGTAAAACTCTACTCCTGAGAGCGAAACACCCTATTGGTTATTGAACAATAACAGTAACAACTGACACTTTTCAACAATATGCTACTGTATGTTTGTTTACGGATGGTCATCTTTAGGGTTAAGGTTTGGGTTACTTATATTGTCCTTTTATCCGACGGAATCTTTCGTTCTCAGAGTAAAGGGCGACTGCACCATGTCTAGAGCTCATCCCCTCTTCACCCGAGTTCTTGCCAAAGTTAATGGGACGTGACGTTCTATTATACTTGAAATTAATTTGACTCTTTTCTGCTCTCCAGAAGTTCCCCAGCCAACTGAGTTCCAATCATTTTTCTCCTGAATCCTCACTCCTGTTCCGCTCTCTCCTCTCCCCAATACCCCCCCCCCCCAACCCCCACGTCCCGCTCCCTCTTCTCGCCGTTAGAGCAATCCCATGCAAGTTAAAGCAACTTCGCGTATTCGGAGCAAACACAATTGAACATGATTATTGTTCGCTACAGCGAAAGAATTCCGTCAGTGGTAAAGGTCAATTGTTGTTAAGTTCACTTCGATTTTCTTGCAAAATGTGTTGGTTTAAAATCTCTTCCTGGGAACGTTATCTTATTTTGCGTAGTTACAAATGTATACAACTGAGTTAAGTTGTCTCCATAAAAAATTACAAAAAGCAAATACTTAAGCTTATCATTAGTACTAGCACTAGTATAACTGAGTCTGAACAAAAACATTTTCAATTAGTTTTTACCATTTACATCGTTGCTTTAATGGTATTTAGAGCTAAAATTTTCACACATAAACGGTTAAAATGTTTTTGACACAATAGATCTACAAACGGTAATACTGAGAGCGTTTCCGATTCGATGTCTCAGTTTGGACCACTATCTCCAATACTTTCCTCACTGAAATGAAATTGTAATAAAACGCCCTTACAATACAAACAAGCTCAGTTGTCTATTAAATCTTTAGGAAGTTATAGAAAAACTATCTCCCTAAGCAACAAATGTTATTGCTGTTTCACCTTCGGAAAAAGTTTTATTCTACAGGAACGAGATATTTACAAGGTTTGATGCGTGCAGCCCATGGAGGGTGCAAGATCGG
>JAOEJI011047346.1:0-13048 GCA_025448255.1 Umimayanthus chanpuru
TATCCAAAACTTAAGAACAACTAGCCTCGGCCAAAATTTACTGGTTCTTATAAAAAAGCGTGTATTTGGAGTGTTTTTGGAGTTATTTCTTACTGCTGTTGTTCTTATGAGTACTTTTAAAAATAAGAACAGCTTAAGAACAATTGTGGCTCAAATTGTGCAAAAACTTAAGAACAATGAGGCTCGGCCAAAATTTACTAGTTGTTATAAAAAAAAGCGTGTATAGTTTCAATTTATTGTGGTAGATTTTGTTTTAAATGTTTGTTACTTTGTATTCGAGTTATTCTTCCACTTTTGGATAAAGAGGCTAGGTCAATCAAGTTATAAAGGGTGGTATGATCCCCTCGAGAGCGTTTTTCCTAGACTGCAAGTAGTCTCCTCTTTTCCTCCAAGGAGATCGTCGAGAATCGAGCGTCGACAGAGCGCGCGAAAACTGGGGCGAGGACAAAAAAAGCGAGAAAAAAAAATCGACTCCAAACCGGTTCAAAACGCACCAAGGAGGATGAACAACAGATTTAACACACATAGACGGAGGTAAGTGATGATTTTTTTATTCTTCGGTGAATTCCCAACTCGAGTCCCATATTCCCATACATTTGCTTAAAATCGTACGGTCTACTAGTACTGAAATTTGAACGTAAAAGAGTGTCGAAAATAATTCGCATCCAAAGCTTGGGCTACCTGCGACTTCCTCGGTTCGAAACACAGATCTATATTGTTACTAACATGACGTAGATTAAATCAACACTAGTTTCCATGCCCTTGGCTTTTTTGAAAAAACAGCTTTGACACAAGAGAAAGTGAAATTGATGTTTGGTGCTGTTCTATCGATTTTGGTGGCTCATGTGTTCTGTTTGGTCAATCTTCAGATATATAAGGCAAGTTTTCAAACCTTACCGTTGATATAGACATCAGATCTTTCACGAAAATCACACATTCAGTTCAAGAAAATTTTATAATCTTTGGCTATGGGCATGGCGAGCTTCGTTGCCGCGCCGAGGCCGTAAGCCTGCAGTCCAGAATAGTTCTTTTAAAAATTGTTCCTACTTGCATTATAATAAAAGTTATGCTGAAACTTAAGTTTTTTCCTAAAATTTGGGAATATTTCTTCTTAAAATTTGGGCAAATTTCGAGCTTAGAGCTGTGTTCTAACAATTATGTTTTCTTTTTTTTGATAGTGAGGAAGTTCCTCAGTGATGAAGTTCCGCTTCCCGCAAATGACAATATAGAGCAAGGGGGGTCTCGCATACAGGGCTGGAAGTTTATAAGACAATAATATCTGAAAACGTGAGCTGAAAACACCATCATCCTAACAACACACATCAGATATTTTTGAAAGTGTTCTCAAACAAATGGATTTTCTGATGACCACATAAATAGCTAAAACTACAGTACTTGCAAAATTTTGTGTACCATAAAAACCTGCTCACACCAGCACTGCAAGTGGGAGGAGACAGGGGGGTGGGAACCCGGGAGAAAAGGGGGCGAGATGGGTACGGGAGACGGGAGAGTAGAGGACGGGAAGCAGGAGTAGTAAGAGGGTGGGAAGTGGGAGAGCCCATCTACAAAGCGTTACAAAAAAAATAATAAACAAGAACTCGACGCATATTTGATGTGTTGGATTTGCATATAGTGTTCAAATGGAAAGGTGGTGTACCCAGACAAACATTGCTTCACGTTTGTGTAATATAAAACTATGAAAACACGAGCTTTATACAATGTACTTTCAGTGAAATGGTATACCCCTCACGTGTGCTACATGACAGGTCATGAAATGTGTTTTTACAAAAATAGTAGGACGTGCCAGTGTTGTTGATATCTGAAAAATAAATTAAGTTAAAGGCCTGCAACATGAGCGGCATATCGTGGTACTGCTAGAGCTACAGTTATTGTGGATTTTTAAGCCTTACTTAGAGAGCCGGGAGAAATATCAGAAAGGGCAAGAGATATAGGGCCATAAATGTACAGGAGGTGGGAAATAGAGGTATGGGAAGCAGGAGGTTCTGACCCCTACCTGCAAGACCTCATGACCTTGTTAAGTAACAAAAAGTATTCCTATTATTTAGTCCCCATGATTTAAGCCCCATCCTTCTTTCTCTCACTGTTATCCTTAACTATTCAACTTTTATCAATTTGATAGATTTTAACTAATAGTTGTGGGTTTATTCCAACTGTTGTTATTAATTGTTTTGTCATTTTATTTGGAATTTAACCTTGGTTGTTAGAAAGTTCTGCAAGTCCATTCACTAGCCCTTCTTCATTCATCTCACTGTAATTTGATTACCATAATTTTGTATCATAAATACCAGCAGATAGGCCATACCCATGTCTTTTTCAGCTGTCTGTCCTTATTGTTAATTACAGCTGTAGTTGTAAATGCTAATGTACCCATTTATAGGTCACACCCGGGCAAGCTTTCATGTGAAAATCCTGTAAAAAGAAGTATGGCCTATCTACAAATATTTATGGTGTTTGTTTTTCTTCCACAGCATAAACATCTTATTAAAAGTAAATTTATGACAATATTTTTACACAAGAATTAAAGGAATCACATTTCTTTAGCAATAACCTTGGTATAAAAGTTAACTTTTTCATTATTAGAAATATACATTATTATCTATCTGATAAGTTGACTAACTAGTATAGCTTCTTAGTTATTTTAGTCGGCTGTACCTAAAATCAGTTTTAATTTAATATACTGTAAGTTTATTTTGTAAATTCAAGGGTACTAAATAAAAAATTGTCATTGTCATTGTCATTGTCATACAATCACGTACCTGGAGGTTGGCTTTATGTGTTCCTCATGGAGCCAAATAGTTTGAATTTCATGCATATTACTGTTTATTTTAAACACAAAATTAACAAGAAATGATACACTTTTTAACTTTACTGTGAAAGAATTTAACAACCAAAAGTTTACCTCCAGGGGAGAACAAAATCTACAGTACAAAACTTTTGCAAGTTTATAAAAATTGCTTTGAAATGGAAATGTTTCTTGCAGTTTTAGCTCATCAGACAACCACAGCTACAGATGTACATGTACTTCATTGTCAGAAAACTGCTAAGGCTATTCATTCGCTTTGATTTGATTAGTAACCTGGGTTCCATTCAAGTTTGTTGTGGCAAGAAATCAAGAGTGTGCAATAATTATTAACATAATTAAATACATGACAGGTGTCATCAGTTCAGCCAGACACTACCCCTACAGTCAATCATTCTACAGAAGGGAAGACCCGTTACTGCCCATCACACTCCTCAATGATTTCTGGCAAGTCCCAAGTCAAGGAAGCCATGGGGCAAAGTTAGTATAATGGTGAATGTTCTTTGTCTGAGCCAGATCCAACCCAAGCCTGTAAACTGATGAGTTTTCTTCTTAGAAATAGCAATGCTAAATATTATAACAAGAGGCTTTTAAAAAAGCCTAACCCATGGCCCATAATTGTTTTAGTTTTGAAATGAATCTGAGATAAAAAGAAAAAAAAAGTTATGCCAATGGCCTAACCACTGTGCTACTGAGACGCACACATGAGTTGAGCTTGCATAACGCATGCGATGGATAATCATAACACAAAATGAGTCAGACCCTTGCTCCACAAGTATTAAAAGCTTTGCTTTGAACAGAGTTAATATATCAAATTGCACACTCGGGCAATTTTACTGTATCCGGCTGTGCAAGTCTAAAACTAAGGTACAGTAAATTCCCGAAAGCAAAGCACTGGATCCTTTTAAGACTTTTCAAAATATTTTGAACTTTGAGCTTTTATTTCACATAATTATATATACATACTTTTATTATAATACTGATCCACAAATAGCATGGCATATTGGGGCGGATCAGTAGTTAGTTACTCAATTTACAAGTACATGGACAATTAAACACACAGTCACATACAACTACAAGAGGAAAAAAGAAAAAAGATGGGAGAGCATTGTTTTTTCCTACAAGAAAAGCATTGTTCCTAATAAAGATGTTGAAAGAAAAAATAAAGTATCAGGGGTTTTTTTTCTTTTTGTGAGGCTTATTATTTGTCCATCAAGTTTTTCACTGCTTTGCCTGTTTAGCAGGAGATATTTTCTTTTCTTCTCAAATTAATAATCAAACTCATTTAGGTTTTCAAAGCAATCTAAATCATTGACAGATGAACTTTGGGTAGAAAATCACACAAATTAAATTGGTAACTAGAAGGCCCTAGAAATAGTTTAATATCTAGACTGGACAGGTGTAGTTAATAATATTATTTTGTATTTACAGTTGGTATTCTCTGTATGTGTATGTAACTATAATGATAACAATTTTTCTACCATAACTAGTTTTGGTGTTTGTTTTAACATAGATTCAGAGAAGCCAGCATTTCCTACTACACTAAAAGAATTTGGATATGCATTCAACAGTGGTGAGTTCTACTGTGCATGTATAAAATATTTCTTTTGCAATGGTTACAACTGCATTTTATTTACATGTGACAGTGTCCTGCTTGTTGCTGCATTAAGTTTTTTTTTCAATTGATCCACATGTATTGTTATTAAATTATATTTTAGAAGGGCAACTTCGACACATTGACACTGATGAACCATTTAACTTTGAAGTAAAACCTGGAGATAGAACATATAACCAAAAGCATTACGAGGCCCTTGGAGAAGTGAGTTGACTCTGTCTGATCTGATATTAAACTTACATGTGTGACATACTGTGGTTTCTTACCAAATTAGTGTGTAATTTTTTTCTTTCAAGAAACATGTTAAAGTAATATTGATAAATAAATGTACTGTACTGCAGCTCTGAATTATTTGTAACTTACAGAGATCAGTTTGCAGTGAAATAATGACAGGAAAGTTGGTGTCCCTAAAAATCCCTAAATACAATGTATTTCACTCTGCCCTAAAAGCCTAATTCTTCTTTTCCTTATAATTAGTACTTTCTTTCTTTAGAGCGAAGGTAATTCTCAAATGATCGGTTTTGTAGCCAGGCAAAATGTTTGCTTTTGTGGTGTCGCAAACCAAACTTTGACTAACTATGATTACAGTTATATTATTTATTAATTAAAATAATTGTGTTGTATTGTTTTTATACACCAATAATTCAAGAGTGGCTGCAACTGGAAGATAATTATGCTGTACACAAAATACATGGCCTAAGATTAGATATTCTAGAAATCTCGTAACATTGATCAGTCAGTACCTTTGTATAGTAATAAAGTATGCATGTACATGTAGAGCTAATGATCCACTTCGGAACTGTGAACATGCAAGTTACAGGATACACATGCACTAATCAAAATTTAACCAAGTTATATTTTCTGAAAGAGCAACTTTTTTTTATTTTGGTGTATGTCAAATTGAAGTGCATATTAAATATGTTTGAAAATGCTTACAGGTTATAACAGAACATGTGTACAACTTGCTGAAAACAGAAGGAAACCTCAAGAAACAGCTTTTACCAGTAAGACAATCCGTTTACATATTATATACTGGTTGCAGTTTCCTGACCAATCTGTTCTTAAAAGCTTAATATCTGATTGCCAGATGATAAGTTGTGGGACTGCTATAAGTATCTCCATACTCCTGTTAAGTACCTCCAAGTCATAAAGCACAATGTTTGATGCACACCTGTTCATGCATTGTTATATTAATGGTACTAAATGGGGAACAGTAATGGTAATGCATTTACTTGTGACATGAGACAGATTGTCTCAATAAAGTTAGAAATCTCCATAGAACAATGATGTACTCTTAACAAGGACTAAAATACTTTGTTTGACCTTCAGTTTCGTTACTTTTAAATGACATGAACATACGAATTTTGTTTCATACTAGAGAGAAAATAGTGTTAAATTAAAAAATGGTAGCAAGTTTTCAAGTTGCAAGTTACCTAACTTGATTTGTCTGATGTGTCCGCATGCAAACAGTCTTCAGGATTTGGAACAATTTAAGAAAATCACAAGAATCCAATGTATTGCTTATTGGTCAGCTTTGAAATCTGTTTAAACATTCTGGATGGATCCTGCAGATGATTATTGGGATGCATCTTGGGGATAGATCCTGAGTTTAGGGGGTGTATCATTGTAATGAATCCTGGGGATGGATCCTAGGAAAGGATTCTGGGGATGGATCCTGGGGATGGATTCTGGGGATAGATCCTGGGGATGATCATTGGGATGGATCTTGGGGATAGATCCTGGGGGTGAATTCTGAAGGTGGATCATCGGAAGGGATCCTGGGGATGATCATTGGGATTAACCAAAGGGATGGATCCTGGGGATGGATTCTGGAGATAGATCCTTAGGATGGATCGCTGGGATGGATCCTAGGGATGATCATTGAGATGCATCTTGAAATAGATCCTGGGGATGAATTCTGGGGGTAAATTATTGGAATGAACCCTGGGGATCGATTCTGGAGATGGATCATTTGGATTGCCCATAGGGATAGATCCTTTGAATGGATCCTGGGGATGATCATTGGAATTAACCATAGGGATGGATCCAGGGGATGGACTCTGTGGGTAAGTAATTGGGATGGATCATAGGGATGGATCCTGGGGATGGATTCTGGAGATGGATTATTGGATGGATCGTTGGGATGGACCATAAGGGTGAATCCTGGGGAAGATCATTCAGATGGATCTTGGAGATTGATTCTGGGGATAGATCATTGGGATGGATCATAGGGAAGGATCCTGGGGATGGATCATTGGAATGGATCATAGGGGTGAATCCTGGGAATGGATTCTGGGGATGGATCATAGGGATAGATCCTTTGCATCGATTCTGGGGATTGATCATTGGAATGGATCCTGGGGATGATCATTGGGATTAACCATAGGGATGGATCCTGGGGATGGATTCTGGGGATAAATCATTGGGATGGATCATAGGTGTGGATCCTGGGGATGATCATTTGGATGGATCTGGGGATGGATTCTAGGGGGAAATCATTGGAATGAATCCTGTGGACGGATTCTGGATTGCCCATAGGGATAGATTCTGGGGATGGACTCTGGAGATAGGTCATTGAGATGGATCCTGGGGATGAATTCTGGTGATGGATCATTGGGATTGATCATAGGGATGAATCCTTGGGATGATCATTGGGATGGATCTTGGGGATGGATTCCGGAGGTAAATAATTGGAATGGGTCCTGGGGATGGATTTTGGAGATGAATCATTGGATGGATCATTGGGATGGATCCTGGGGAAGGATTCTTGGGGTGGATCATTGGGATGGATCCTGGGGATAGGTTCTGGGGAATGGATCCTGGGGATGGATCATTGGGATGGATCCTGAGGATCGATCATAGGATGGATCATGGGGATAAATTATTATGATGGATCTTGGGGATGGATCATTGGGATGGATTAATGAGATGGATCCTGGGAATAGATTCTGGGGATGGATCATTGGAATTGATCATAGGGATGGATCCTGGGGATTGATTCTGGTGATGGATCATTGGGATTAATCAGAGGGATGAATCCTGGGGATGATCATTGGGATGAATCTTGGGCCTAGGGATGGATTCTGGAGATGGACCATTGGATGGGTTGTTGGGATGGCCCATAGTTGTGATTCCTGGAGAAGATCATTGGTATGGATCATAGGGATGGATCCTGGGGATGGTTATTGGGATGAATCTTGTGGATAGATCCTGGTCCATCACCTGGGGGCAAATCGTTGGAATGGATCCCGGGGATGGATTTTGGAGATGAATCATTGGATGGATCATAGGGATGGATCCTGGGGATAGGTTCTGGGGATGGGTCATAGGGGTGGATCATTTGGATTGATTATTGGGATGGATCATTGGAATAGATTCTGGGGATGGATTGTTGGGATGGATCACGGGGATGAATTGTTGGGATGGATCATTGGGATGGATCATTGGGATGGATCCTGGGGATGGGTTCTGGGGATTGATCATTGGGATGGATCCTGGGGATGGGTCCTTGTGTTGTATCCTGGGATCTATTCTGGGAAAGGATCATTGGGAAGGATCATGGGGATGAGTTATTTGGATGGATCCTGAAGATGATCATTGGGATGGATCTTAGGGTGAATTATTGGGATGGATCATTGGGATGGATCCTGGGGATGGATCCTGGGGATGGATTCTGGGGATGGATCACTGGGATGGATCCTGAGGATGGATCATTGGGATCGATTATTGGAATGGATGATGGGGATGAATTATTGGGATAGATCCTTGGGATGGATCATTTAGATGGATTACTGGGATGGATTCTGGGGATGGATCATTGGGGTGAATTATTGGAATGGATCATGGAGATGAATTATTGGGATGGATCCTGGGGATGGATTCTGGGGATGGATCATTTAGATGGATCCTGGGGATGGATTCTTGTGATGGATCCTGGGATCTATTCTGGGGAAGGATCATTGGGAAGGATCATGGCCCAGATGAATTATTTGGATGGATCCTGGGGATGATCATTGAGATGGATCCTGGGGTGAATTATTAGGATGGATGATTGGGATGGATCCTAGTGATGGATCATTGGGATGGATTCTAGGGACAGATTATTGGGATGGATCCTGAGGATGGATGATTGGGATGGATGATGGGGATGAGTTATTGGGATCGATCCTTGGGATGGATCATTTTGGTGGATTATTGGGATGGATCCTGGGGATGGATATTTGGTATGAATCAGTGTGATGGATCCTGGGGATGGATCATTGGGGTAGATTATTGGGATGGATGATGGGGATGGATTACTGAGATGGATCTTGGGGATGGATCATTGGGGTGGATTATTGAGATGGATCATGGGGATGAATTATTGGGATGGATCCTGGGAATGGATCATTTGGGTGGATTTTTGGGGTGGATTTTGGGTATCACTATGTATCATTGGGATGTATCCTGGAGATGAATCATTGGGATGGGTCCTGGGGATGGATCCCTGGGATGGATCCTTGGGATGGATCCTGGGATCTATTCTGGGGAAGGATCATTGGGATGGATCATGGGGATGGATCATGGGGATGATTTATTTGGATGGATCCTGGGGATGATCAATGCGATGGATCCTCGGGATGTATTCTGGGGATGGATCATTGGAATGGATCCTGGGGATGGATTGTCGGGACAGATCATCAGGACAGATCCTGGGGATGGGTCATTGTGGTGGATTATTGTGATAAGCCAGTTGGATGGATCCTTTGTGGTTGTTTTCCAGATGACACCCCCACCCCACAGCAATATAAAATGGCTTGACCTTTACAGATTTACTTCTTTAATATGACATTTCATAATACTTATTGGGAATATGTGTGGAAAGGAATGAAACAGGGTTCGTGCTACTCCTTGAACTCCTTGAATTTGGTTTTCATTTTCAAGGGCGCTTGAAAAGCCCTTGAAGTTTGGAATTTATCACAGACTCCTTGAAAACTCATTGAATTTTGCACTTATTGATTTCAATCTGGTGCTGGTTTAAGAAATAAATGTTGCAAAATTTATAAAGCTCAACACCTTTTTTGGATCTCTCTGCACTAGATTTTCAATCATTCCTTTGCATATACCAGGCTGATAAACCTATGATTTCATTTTTCGCATGTGATCTGGAAAAGTTGCTGAGAGCACTAATGAGTAGATTTGTGAAAGAGGATGTGATTTATTCAGCCAAGACATTCAGTGGGTTGGCAAAGATTGATGTTAACGTTACAGCAGTCTATGCCAACAGAAAACTTGGAAGAGAGGTTGATATTGGCATGAAGTGAAACAGAGTGGAAAGATAACTCTTCAGGAAAAAAATGGATTTTGAGTTAAATTGCAGAGCATTCCTTACTCACACTACTGCCAAATTATTGGAGACGTTTCCTTTAAAGTTCCCAATGGTTCGTGTCTTGTGATGTCTGAATCCTCCTGAAGGTGATGGCAGATCAAGTGATTCTTTCAGTCAAACTGTTTGAGAGGCTTCTAAGCTGTCTTCTTGATGCTAAGAGAGCTCATGAAACTGAGGTTGATGAGATAAAGAGAGAATACATGTACGCATCGTTTGTGCAAAGTGTTCAGGAAACTCTTCAGCTTTTCAGCAGTTCCAGAATTATGACAGAAACAGTAGTGAGCATGTGGACAGCTTCCCTGCCACATATCTCCGAGACCGTGTATATCAGAAGTTGTGGGGTCTGGTCAAATGTCTGTTGGTACTGTTTCATGGACAGGCTGGTGTGGAACGTTGTGTCAGTATCAACAGTGAGATCATGCAATTAAATTTCAAGGAAAGATCGGTGGTTGCATTGCACACTATTTATGACCACATTCAAGCACATTTGAGGAGTACTAAATGCTGAAATAGGTCAGGAAGTCAGTAATGCAGCAAGAAATGCATCTTCCGAGTATCTTCATAGGCTGATGAAGCAGCAGGAAGAATGTAAGAGGAAGGAGACAGAAGATACAAACAAGGAGATTAATGCGCAGATTTCTGCACTGACAACCAAGAGAAAACGGCTCTTGGAACATTGAACTGTTCTTCAAGAAAGTGCAAAGAAGTTACTTGACAGAGGTGAGAAGGAAGACAACATGATCCATATTCAGAAGGCTAACATCTATAGACAAACAATAAAGGAAATGCGTGATGAAGCAGACGGAGTCAACAGTGAGATACGTGTAGACAAACTGAAGAAAAAGTTGAAATGCTAGGCAATTAGTTTGTCACACTTCAACTTTTGTCACTTTATTATCATAATTATGATTAGTCAAGCAGACTGAAGCATGCATACTGAACTGGAGTTGAACTTCATATACTGGTTAAAAGTACTTGGGGGATGCAATGATGGTTATTTGCCAAATGAATCAATTGTTTTGTCATACTTTTCAATATAATAATTGTTTTATGTTTCTAAACATATACTTCAATTTTGTACAGAAAATGGTTTGACTTTTGCATTTGGTTCTCAAGGTTTGAGTGCTCGCATATTACTGCATACCAACTTGTATTTAAATGTTTATTATTTGCTGATAAATACAAGCTCCTTTTGTCAAAACAGTTCTGACATTCTGAACTTATTTTAGATGTTGGGGATGACAGTTTTCATTATTATAGACACATTACCCGCCCTAAAATACTCCTTGAAAATGAAATTTGACTTCTTGAATACTCCTTGAACTTTGTAGCTGATGGTCAGCACTAACCCTGATGAAAATTGATAAACACTGAAACAGTTTGACTTCTTGGTTCAACTATATAAGTATGTTTTATCTTGCTTCCTGTCTTTTAAGAATTAATTTTTAGCATGTATCCCTTAACATCCAAGAACTGCTTTTTGTTAAGTGTAAAAATGTTGTTCATGTCTTACCTATCAAAATATGTTGATACTGAACTAGATCGTGAAGTGAACAATAAACAAATGCATGTTTTCTTTATCTCTAATGAAAAACACAGTACCTGACTGTTTGCCATTCCCCAAAGCAGCCTGCCTTTCATCACAATCTTTGGGACAGTTTTAGTTCACAGTTTTTAACAGTTTTTATTGATGCGCCAGTTAGTCAGGCAACAGGAAGGTTCCAGAAAATTGATTACTTCCCAATAATCAATTAGCTTTTTAACTTCTTATATTTTGAAAATATTTTGTAGTGCTGATAAAAGAAAAGTTTTTATAAGCTATTTAATATAGGAACGTTGAATGCCTAAACAGCATGAAATTACTTTTTATGATTATTTCGATTATTTTTTTTCTCAGGAGGGTGTACATGAAGATGAACCAGCGAACTTTATTTTCTTGTCAGAGAATGCCTTGGAATGTGACAAACTCATGATTCTAATCCACGGAAGCGGCGTGGTGAGGGCAGGCCAGTGGACTAGAAAGTAAGTCACTTGGTAGGGTGGTGAGGGCAGGCTAGTGTACTAGAAAGTAAGTCACTCGGTAGGATGGTGAAGGCATGTTACTGGACTAGAAAGCAAGTCACTTGGTAGGGTGGTGAGGGCAGGCCAGTGGACTAGAAAGTAAGTCACTCGGTAGGATGGTGAAGGCATGTTACTGGACTAGAAAGCAAGTCACTTGGTACGGTGGTGAGGGCAGCCCAGTGGACTAGAAAGTAAGTCACTCGGTAGGATGGTGAAGGCGAGTTACTGGACTAGAAAGTAAGTCACTTGGTAGGGTGGTGAGGGCAGGCCAGTGGACTAGAAAGTAAGTCACTCGGTAGGATGGTGAAGGCGAGTTACTGGACTAGAAAATAAGTCACTCGGTAGGGTGGTGAGGGCAGGCTAGTGTACTAGAAAGTAAGTCACTCGGTAGGATGGTGAAGGCATGTTACTGGACTAGAAAGTAGGTCACTCGGTAGGATGGTGAAGGCAAGTTACTGGACTAGAAAGTAAGTCACTTGGTAGGGTGGTGAGGGCAGGCTAGTGTACTAGAAAGTAAGTTACCCGGTAGGGTGGTGAAGGCATGTTACATGTGCTGGACTTGAAAGTAAGACACTCAGTAGGGTGGTGAGGGCAAATTACTTGACTAGAAAGGAACTAACTTGGTAGGGTAGTGAGACCAGGAAGTACATCATTCAGTAGGGTGGTGAGAGCATGCCAGTGGTATAAAAGTAGATCACTCAGTAGGATGGTGGTGGCAATTCATTTTTAAGTGTTTTCTTGTTTTTGTTGATGGGGTCACTCACTGGTCAAGTGCTGGCCAGATAGGAGTTAGCTTAGTCATACCATCCCTTCTAAATTTGTTGTGTCGTGGCCTGATTCTTCTCGGACATTAATCTTTGACCAGCCATTAGTTTGATCCCTGTTTAGTTTGAATGGTAAGTACCATGATTTCTAATGAAATACAAACCACAACAATTTGTATGGTGACTCATTCATTTCTGTTTCTTCATTGCCAGTTTCAAGAAGTTTAGCAAGACTTGTAAATAGATTTTAAGCAGTGTTAGTAAATACGTAGCTGTAGGAAACAAACGGCAAAACTAAATAAATACCTAATGTATTGAAAAGTCTTATACAAGTTCATAACGCCTCTGTTTGTTTCACAGACTTATAATTAATGACTGTCTTGATAGTGGGACAATGTTGCCATACATCAAGAGAGCAA
>JAOEJI011048457.1:0-13046 GCA_025448255.1 Umimayanthus chanpuru
CAAAACTGGCGATAGGTTGGCAACAAGGCTCCGGCTTAAGTTGGCCACTCTACAGGTAATACTTCCTCCCCCCCTCCCTCCACTAGAAAAGAAAATATAATGCTTCCTAACTGTTATTGTCAATGTTTTCCGGCGTCAGTTGAAGGTTTTAATGATAGAGAATACAGCTATGGTAAAGTGCTTTCACGAGTTAGTGTAAGTAAAGATAATGCATTGGAACATTTCAGCCCTTTTGAGGGTAGGAAAGGCATTGTACTGCCAGGTCGTCTACTAGCCTGTGCTGCTGCTTGTTTTGGTAAACACATGTACTGTTGTTACATAACACAGTTTTGGCAGGATCGTGAATGTGGTCATCATCGTTATTGTGTTCGGGAATACGAGCGTGAACGTTAGTGCAATAATAATTGTGATCGTGATCGTGACCGTAATTGTGATTGTGATTGTGATCGTGATCGTGATCGTGATTATGATAGTGGACGTAACTATGATCGTGACCGTAATTGTGACTGTGATTGTGATCGTGATCGTGATTATGATACTGGACGTGAATATGATGGTGATCGTGATCGTCAATGTGACTGTGATGGCGATGGTGATCGTGATCGTGATTATGATCGTGATCGTTAATTTGACTGTAATTATGATGGTGATCGTGATTATGATTGTGATCGTGAATGTGTCTGTGAATATAACCGTGGTCGTGATTATGATCGTGATTGTGGTCGTGATTATGATAGTGGTCGTGATTATGATCGTGATCGTAAATGTGACTGTGAATATGACCGTGATCGTGATTATGATCGTGATCGTGATCGTGATCATGAATGTGACTGTGATCGTGATCGTGATGGTGATCGTGAATGTAACTGTAACTGTGATTGTAACCGTTATAGTTGTTGTGAATGCAATCGCGATCGTAATCGTGATTGTGATCGTGATCAGAATTGTGATCGTGACCGTGATTGCTTGCAATTGCGATCGTACTAATGATCGTGATCGTGATTGTGTAGTGATGGTGATGATGATTGTAATGGTAATGGTGATGATAATGATGATAGTGATGGGTGATGATGACTGTGCCCGTGATGATAATTGTGATCGTGATTATGAATGTGATTGTGATGTTGATTAGATAGTAATTGTGATCTGTTCGTGCTGTTTACGTTATCAATCCCACGGACACTTTTGTCTCACATTAACTGACTTACTGATTGTCTTTGATACCCAAATGATTCTGTTTTCACAGTGTTTTGTCCGTGTCAAATCAATTTGTCAACACCATGCCAACTGATTTAATTTGAACTGATTATTTAACTTACTGAAGCAGCATAACTCTTTCTATGACAGACACTACTTTACGATCTATCGTCGAACGGAGTAATGGGAGCGCTGGGTAAACTCCTGGAGACCGATCGAACGTTCTTCTTCGATACCCTTGTGGAGGGACAGAACTACCAAGACACCATCTCGAGCATTGTTCAGCAGAAGTTGGAAGAATTTGCGCAGGGATCAAAAACTGAGGAAGATAAGCAGAGAATAAAAAACGAGATACAAAACGCCATTAGAGGTGAGATGGGACAATAAATGTGCTTTCCATTTGTTGGGCCGGTCCCAAAAGGGGGAGGGGGGGAGAGGGGGAGAGGAGAATACTTACTTACACAAGCTGTAAACATCAAGAAGTGTGATTTTCGAACCGCTTTCAGTTTGTTTGAACACGGGTTTATATTTTGACATTTTGATCTAAATCCAATAAGATGGCACACGAGTTTGCTGAGTTCTTGCAGAACCAGTCAAAAAACTCCAGAAACTCGGTTCACGTTCGACTCGTCTGTTTTCATTTCAAAGCCAAAGTAAAACCGACCTGTATGATTGAAAAATTATTTAAGGCGTTTTGTATAAAGCACTATAAAAGCACGGCATTTTTTTTATTTATGATTTAAATTTTTCCTGCAAACTTCTTCCATACGTCTTCTAACAATGTATCTTAAAATAAACAAATTCGAAAGCAGTTTATATCTACCACTTTTTTATCTACACCCTGATATTTTTCAATATCATTCCTAGAATTAATTAGAACTCACAATTGACCTGCCTACCATCAACAGCTACATATAGCTTATAGTGGTTGAAGCATCTGCGCCGGCACCGCAGAGGTCTTGGGCTCGATTCCCGTTGAGGCCTGAATTTTTTTCAGGCAAATACGTGCAACTGATCATTCAGTTGCAATAGAATTGAGAAGATCATCACATATGTGAATTTATTTTGTATACCCTCATTTTCACTTTCAACACTAGCACTGGTTTATTAGAACTCACAATTGACATGCATATCATGAATGGCTTCATAGTTCATTGGTTAGATGCCATGGGTTCGAATCCCGTTAAGGCTTGGAGTTTTTCAGGCAAACACTTGCAACTGCTCTAGTTGCAACATAACTGCGAAATTCATTTGTCAATTCCATTCCTCGCCGCAGTTTCACATATGAAATTATTTCATATTCCCTCATTCACACTTTCAATGTTAGTACGGGCTTGTTAGAACTCCAATTGGCCTGCTTACCATGAATGGTTTCATATCTCAGTGGTTGATTCCCGTAGAGGCTTGAAATTTTTTTCAGGCAAATACTTGCAACTGCTAAAATTGCAATATAACCGCGAAGATCATTTGTCATATCCATTCCTCACCGCATGCAGTTCATACATGAATTCATTTATATCGTATACCCTCATTCACTCGCATCATTTGTAATCCAGACCAGGCTGAGGAACCGAGGAACAGGTTTCATGAAGCTTGGGTAAACGACAACACCAGAATCGAGAGGCAGTCCAACAACAAGGCGAGGGCCAAGCTATTGTGGGGAGACATGCGACAGATCATCAAACGGGTGCCCGCCCCAGAGCTCAAACTCGGCCCTCTGACAGACGTGGTTCATATCATACTCGGGGTCCAGGGACTGGTTGAAGCTATAGCTACTAACAACGTAAAAGGTGAAACGTCTTGCGCATACTTTTCAAAGTTTCAGTAATCATTTCTAAAACTCTCAACGTTGTTACGCCTTCTTACATAGACAGTCTTTTAAACCAGTATCTACCAAGTAGAAGTCTGCCAGCGTCCAGCAAGGTATCTGTTCTGGCATCACACTCTGTCGCCTACGGGGATTGGACACTTTTTTACGTTTTACATACCTACTCATCCATCTACCTACCTACTTCCATACCTACTTACCTGTCTGTCTGTCTGTCTGTTTGTCTGTCTGTCTATTTCCCATCGCCGCGACCAAGTTGTGAAACTAGTTACCTAACAGCTCAAAATATATATTCCTACTTATTTAAAAATTAGATTGCAAGTTTTATTCTTTTGTTTTATTATTGCTTTTCTTGAATACTGTTCTGGGTCTTTTATTGTACTGGGCTATGTAAGCGCACTGACGTACCTAAATGTTTCTTCAAAATTTGTAGTTACTGTAATAATCGTTTATTTTATTATTAATATCATCATAATCATTGTTAAAAAATTGCATTTTCCTCAAATCTGGTAAGCTCAGCTCATTCAACACTATTTTTCCTTAATCTGACAGCAAATTCATTTATCGGAGAGTGTTCAATAACGAAATGCTGTTATTGGACACGTATTGTCGTACAGTTGGATAAACCAATCACAACCTGAGTTCCTTGCTTTCTGACCAATCAACAACAAGAAAATAGTTACTATGAGTAGCAGCAACTAACCTCTGAGAAACTGTTGCCTAAACAAAATGTGGAATCTTTTACTTTAACAGCAACAGCTCTTTAAACGAGATACAACGGCTTTGTTTGTTTTTTGGAAATTGTTACTTTCACAATAAATTTGTAATAGAACTTTGTGCGCCCAATTCTGTCTGCAATCGTTACTTGTGAAAACAAATTAATTGGATTCGCCCTTTACATGTACGCTCATCCAATTTTGTTTATAACTCGTTATGATTACAGACAGAATTGAACTATACTCAGTCCTATAACCATTACTCATTATTACTATTACTACTAGTATTGTTTCTATTTTTATTATCGTCACATCGACTTTTTTCAGCGGTCGGTATGAAATAACTCTAAAATTTTATACCTCCGTATTATTGTGTTGTACCAAATCTAATTTTATATATTATGTAGTCTTGTACTTTAAATATATTATATGAAGTTTTGTCTATTTTGGAGTCTTACAACTAGTTTGAAACTTTTTAAAATATGAATTGTTATTCATTAGAATCAGCTTGAGAACAGTTTTAAGACTTTAATTACGCACCCCATGGAAATGTTGCGTTAATTATCGCTGCTGTTGTTGTTGTTACACATATTATTCTTATTATTACTCGTATTCGTATTCATACTATTATTATTCATATTATAATTATTCATATTATTATTATTATTGATATTATTATTATTAGTGTTTTTATTATTATTGTTATTATTAATGTTACTATTATTATTATTATTGTTATTATTATTGTTATCGATATCGTTATCGTTATCAGGTTATTGTTATTATTATTATTATTATTATTTTTATTATTATTGTTATTATTAATATTAAAGGCATCGTGAAGAGCTCCGTGGGGATTATCGGAGCCACCGTGGCTCTAGGACTGTTCGCTGCCGGAACCGCTGGGGTAGCAGTAGCTGCCCAGATTGCACCTGTAGTGGGTTTGTTGTTTTACATTGCGGGGATGTTTATCGAGGCATTTTGGCCAAGCAACACAGCAATAGAAACCGCCAACAAACTGTCCAAATATGCGCGGGATGAAATAAACGGATTCAGTCCACAACTGCAGCAAATGTCACAAGCAGAAGGCAAAGGGTGAGCTCATTTTATTGTCTCGATATAACTCTTCGCAACCTCACACAGCTGAATGGTTTTGGTTTATCACCTCTTTCCTACCTCTTCTCTCCCTCCCCCAATCAATTTTCTCATTATCTTCTCTATTTTAAGTTCAAGCTCAATTCTGTTTGTATTTGTCAAATGGGTTACAAATATTTTACTTAAGTAGGTATATAAGCAAGTAAGCAAGCAAGTAAGTAAGTAAGAAAGAAAATAAGTAAGTAAGTAAGTGAGTGAGTGGGTGAGTGAGCAACTAGGCAAGTGAGTGCGGTGAGTGAGTATGTTAGTTAGCAAGTGAGCAAGCAAGTAAGTGAGTGAGTGAGTAAGTAAGTTAGCAAGTAAGCAAGTAAGTAAGTAATTGAGCAAGTAAGTAAGTGTATAAGTGAGTGAGTAAGTAGTAAGTGAATGAGTAAGCAAGCAAGCAAGAAAGTCAGTCAGTCAGTCAGGTCAGTCAGTTATTAAGTTACTAAGTAAGTAGGTAAGCAAGAAAGTAAGTAACGACTTTTTGACAGAGGGTGACACATGACAGTAATTACAGATCACTGATGAACCAGTGGTCCTTTCTAAAATAGAAGGTCCATACTTTACAATTTCAGATAATGATAATGCAAAAATTAGCAAAAATTTGAAGATACTATTAATCAAATCTTCTCTTAATCCTCACATTAATTAAGCCTATTAACTGTCTGCAAAAATAAAGACTATATTGACCAGTTAGAGTTAAAACTCATTCTTTCAGTTTAAATCCGAGAAATACTTTTGTTTCCATTTCAACAGTTTTGGATGGCTCTACGAGTCAAACACAGGAGTATTTCTCCGCCGAGGAATCACACCAAACACAGCAATCAATTTCCGCCAAGCGTCTTGCAGTTCCCCTTGTAACCCGCAGAAACAACAGTACGATGGCAAACCGTACCTTGTACTGGGCACACAGCGGAGATCCACGGACGACAGGGAGCAATTTCAGCTTGACATGCCATATGATTTTATTGGGGTTCCAACCGAGTCGAAATTCTGCGGGAACACGATTCTTGTCAACACTGGAACGTATCGCCGTGCCATGGAGAGCCTGCCGTCCTCAATCCGGAGAGGAACTGGGCTCTACCATCGCGGTTTTGATATTGACACCACAGCCACGCCCCCAAGCTACAATGACGTCAACATGAATGAGTGGGACCAGAGGACCGATAAGAGGAGCAAGATCAGGCGCAAGTCAAGGAAAAATCATGACGGTACCGACCAGTGCAAGCCAGACAGCGACAGGATCTTGATAGAAGAGCTGGAAATCATGAATCACAACACTGGGAAAGCGACAGTTAACACGGGGGATGGTGATGACGTCCTGACTGTACCCTCATGGATCCTGATGCCAGACAACAATCGGCAAGACATCCTTGTTGCTGATTTGGGGACTGGAAATAATCTTCTATCTCTTGGTTCGACTATCAGCTTGAACCGCGAGAGATCCAAGATGGTAGCTGGAGTTGTGTTTGACAATACTGGGGGGAATGGCAAGGTGTGCTACCTGAAGGCTGATCTGACGACTAAGAAATGTGTCGGCACTGTCAGGGGAGTTAAAATATTTGAAGGGTCGAGGTATGAGAAACTATTTAACATTACTTAAATATGTTGATCAATATTGAAAGCAGATCAAGTATTTGTTTAAAACAGTGAAGTATTCCTTACAATCTAAAGTTTTCCCATCTCAACATTCACAAACCATTAGGTTTCCATTTATTTACCGTTGTTGGTTGTGACCGGCGTTTCGACAAACTGTGTGGAAATCATCTTTATATTAGAGTCAGTGTTACCTCGGTCGTCCACATCTACCCGAACAATCAACTACAATTACTACGTTGTAGATAATTTTGACCGGTTGAGCGTTATTATGACTCTTTAAACTGAACAATGTGAAACTGGTCCAACTAGGTAATAGAACGTTTGGTTTGGCAGCTCCTAAGCTATGGAATGATCTGTCTGCATCTATTAGAGACATACAACTACTTAATTAGTAGATTCAAGAGAGCTGTCGAGACACATTTAATTAATAATGTTTTTTTTTATTGATTAATGTTAGTTTTTGGTTTAAATAGATTTATTTAGGTGAGACATGTAATTAGATAATTTCACATAATTTTATTTGCTATAAGATTAAATTAGATTTCATTGTAACGCGCAAATGAAAATCATTATTAATATTTGCGTGTTGTAAAAAAACATTAGGTCGACCAGTAGCCGCTGGAAGTGGCTCTATGATTTGCTCATCGAACAATAATAACCAACACCTTGAAATTACACAACCAAACAAATACAAAAGAGCTGCTTTGTAGAACGATCACAATAAGAAATAGTAGAGCTACGTCCTTACTCTAAACATCAAACAACAGAGTGCATCCATACACATCTCGACCAACGTTCGATATTTTAGAGGTTTTGTTGAAACTTATATTTTTGCACACAGGCTTCACGACACAGTTGTGATGGGAGCCGACGGACCCTTTACAGTCATACAGAACCAAGGAGCCAATGAATACGTTCTCAACTCCGATGATCTTTACAGGGGCCAAGGTATTGAAATAACTCGTGACAGTTTTGGTTGAGACTGAATGTTCTTATCTGTTTTGAGGATTTCAACCTCAAATATTATTAAGACGCTCCTACACATGATTGTTAGTACACATTGGGTGTACATTTGATTTTTTCCATTTGCACAAATCAACCGGAAGCATCAATATGCTTCATTAATTAGCCGCTTCCCATGCCGGCAGGAAAGCACTTTTACCATGAATAATAAAAAAGATTTAACCCTAAAAGCCTCGAAGAAAAAAAAGTTACACGAACACTTGATGGGGGGAGGGGAGGGGGGCAATTGTACCCTCCCCCTTCTACTTTCAACTTAATTCATCCGATTAACATAATATTTGGTACATATAATAAGCTTCCTGTGTACTTTCAATTACGCAAAACCACGTGGTGTCTAATTGGTTTCCATAGCAACCAGAGTTACATAAATAACGTCACAAGTGGCCGCTATCTTGGATTTGGAAGTTTTCAGATTTTATTCAAATCTTAAAAATGAAAAGAAAACAAAATTTATCCATTGAAATCTACAAAATAGTTAGAATCTATTGTAAAGTTGTCTGTATTTAGTCAGTTTTTAGCGAAAAGGTGAATTAAGTTTCGCGGCCAACACAAAAATTGCGTGATTTATTATGATAACGGTTATCAGTTGTGATGTCACCTAATTAGCGCCAAAAGATGTGTTAACGGACAAGGAAGCAGTTGTACCAAAGCTTTTGATAATCAGTCAAGGAGCAAAAATTTAAAGCCAAACAAATCGAGGGGGGTGGTCAATTTGACCCCAGCCCTCGAGGCTTCTAGGGTCATATGCACAACGTTTCACTGATTTTGTGCAGTATCCAAAATAAAAGTTCTTCACCTTCCCTCAGCCTCAGTATGTTTTTAGCATGTTCTTAAATTTGGGGCATTTTTCCGCCTCACGTTTTTGTAAAAAAGTTCTTCCAAAAAAAAAAGAGTGTATCGGCGGAGTTTTTAAAATCATGAAATTTAAGAGAAAACGTATGGAAAATTTCCATGAACGTGCAACTTTGCATGTCCGAGTGACGTTCACCATTACTGATACATTCTCTCTATATTTTGTTGCTTGTTGTTTAGGAAGTTCGCCAATGTCAAAGCTTTTGAAACAACAGCCCCGCAACTTTTGCTGAATACTAACTTTAACTTGCTGTTTCGATTTTTGGTATCTAAAACTATCTAACAGACTTATATTTTTGAACGACACACAAAACCTGATAAAAGTCCACTGAAGTGACGTTCTGGATCTATTCATGGACCAACCATTTCATCTCGTGAGGGGGGAGGTTGGGGCAGAGAAGGGGAGTGGAAAACTGCTCAATCGGAAAATCATTCCGCTAAAACCAAACTCTTTTCTAGTAAGCGACCAAACCATCATCACCTATTTTCAACAATAACGAAATCACTCGCATCATAATTTTAAGCAATCTAACATGTTTTCTCTATTGCTGCAGCAGACCCATACCTTTTTGAGATAATGGATGTCAGCGGTTTCAAACCAAAGCTTAAAGTCCTTGGAGCGTCTTCTACTAGTGTGCAGTTGAATTGGAACGACAGCAAGTGGACGGTGACGATAACCATGCAGAGTGGCTCCCGGAGGGCGGTGGCCAAAGTAATCTTCACAGGAGTTGTCACTGAACCAGATGTGTTTAAAGGCACAAGCAGTTCGGAATCTTGTATTGAGTGAAAGGCAAGTCTTCGCTGCCTTTCCAGATACCGATAATCACTAAACAAACAATATTGTGTTCCCGATTAGCAAAAATGCGAAATGTTTTTGAAACGACGCACTATTAAAGTTATTATTATTGATAATATTATTATACTTTCACGAAAAACTGGCTCATAACGAAAATGGAACTAAGTTTGCTGTATTCTTGAAAGAAGATCAAGATAATCTTAATAAAAGAGTGCTTTAAAATATTGTTGTTGTTAATTAACGTCAGAAGATGTTTCTCCTAATTGGAATACAGTAAGTGCAAGTTTCATTCTAATTGCTGCAAAGCTTCAGATTTTAGGTCGGCAAAAAATTGGGGGTCCGAATACCTCCCCCTCCCCCTCATAAACTTTTAGTGTTAAGTACAGAAAAAACGTACCTTTGGTATAACACTTGTGCTAATATAAGCAAGAAGTTACGACACTTAAAACACAAAATTTATTATTACATTGTTATTATTGTAACAACAAAGTTGAAATCAGCTTTTGAAAAGAAGCTTGTTCTAGTAAACAAAAGTTTGCTGCATTTGGTCAATTGATTTCCCCTTGTAACAGCTGTTCAGTTTGTAGTCGTAACAACAATGTGCGGCCTCACAATCCTCAGCATTAAAAGCACTGGTTTGACAGTTTTGCCTGGAACCGGTCTGGAAGCACATGGATCCTAAATGGTGTGAAAATATCACATTTCTAAAGTTAGTCCTTTTAAACTTCATGATAAATATCAAAAATATGCAAAAAATAACTTTATAGTAAGAAATGAGGCCTACGCTGGTCGGAAATCCTTACCCAAGTGAGCCCTGTTTTACAGATATTGAGCCATAAAGTAGTATTATTTTGTCACCAATTAACAGGGAATTGTAGATCCAGTTCAGCAATATAACAATGTCAGTCAATTACGTTTAGTTACCTACATGAGAAAGAACCTAGAAGTATAATTGTATGTCAGGCTTACAAATGCTCTAAGTAAGTTCAGCTTTTTTGAATATCACTTTTTTGAGGGAATTATCATGTTTAAATATTATTGTTATAATTCAGTATTAACAGTATTGTTTATTTTATTTTAAATATTAATTATATTACTCGAATTATTATTATATAGTATTACAGTAGTATTACTGTTAGTACTGGTATTGGTACTGGTATTGGCATTGGTATTCGTTATAGTATATTAGCATTAGTATGTAGTATTTGTATATTAGTTTTAGTATATTATATAGTATACTAAGTATTTTTAGTATTACTGGCTCATTTATAGTACTCTTTGCACCTAGATAATATGGCATGAAAGTCCTCAAATGTGGTTACCTTTCTTGTAATAACATCTCGGCCCAGATCTAGAAACACTGAGCCCAGTACTCCAGTAACACCGGTCCGGTTTTGCCTCACACTTTTTGACAGCAATTTGTGGAGAGTCGCCCCTAACAACCCGAGCCGCTTGGATCTTGTCTCGAGTTGAAACCACGTCGATACACTGCTTTGAAACTAAAGAAAACCGACAAATTTGGACATTTACTCAGTGCCAAGCATAATCACCTACTGAAGTAGATCAGTAAAACTTCTATTTAGCATATTTTATACTAGTAATTTACGGGGTTGAATTCACGAGGTTCTGATAAATGTAGTTGTCTAAATTTAGCAGACGTAGTCGTGTTGATAAAAATGTAACCTTTTCTTAGAAGGATTAGGACATGAGGGAGGGGGTCTGTTACAGGGTTATAATGCCATAAATGGTTAGAATATATGTAATTAAGTGACGATGAAGTGTGCGAGATTAGCACAGTTGGTAAGATCTCTGACTGCCAACCAAGAAGGTCCCGGGTTCAATCCCCGGCCTGGTCGAGGGTTGAACTTTGGGCGACCTTCTTTCGCTACACCGTCCGTGGACAGGGACGTTAAGTCGTTGGTCTAGTCTCTCGACGTTCCACTCCTCGATAAGAGTAGGCTAATGCCGGTGTCGTGGCCAGTAATCTCATCTCTACTCTGACATGCTCCGAGATCACGCATGGGCAGTATAGCGGCAGCCAGAGGCACCTTGTACATGCTTTCGGTTCGACCTCGTGAGCAACAGGTAGCTGAAAAGCGTTACGGGGAGCACCTGCATACATCAGATGAGGGATATTAAGGATTAATTCACGCGTGTTTAATGAGTTTTTTTAAGAAAGTCAAAATTTTCAAATTAAAGTGTATATGGATTGATTGGTAACTTTTGCCTCCCAACAACCGCTTCTTTAGAATTCTGGAACTTTTCAAAAACTCCTTACTCAAAAAATAATCGGCAAATCATGCTCAAACTTCCGCCGAGTAATACCTGCTCTTCTAATCTGAACTTGACGTTTAACTAGGAAAAATGTAGACAATCACGTCAGCAAAATTCGCACATACCATAGATTTAAACAGACAAACCTATTTCGATTGTAAATGTTTCATCGACAGCGGGCGTTTCGTGACCGGAGACCAATCGGCCCTTCTTTAGGTATCCGTACTTGCTGTTTTCATTGAAACTTAACCAACGGCGAGTTTGTATAATCTCGATTCCAACAACTGGACCGCGCCAACGATGAAGCCTGAAATGAATCTCTGCGGGATTATTAGACACACGATTGGCCCACAAATCATTTTTGTTTGCGAGAGCACTCGCATAGAAAAAGTACCCGGACGGTTGGTTGTCCGAAAGACGGACATATGTGTTGGCCTTGCGCAGTATCTCAAATTTCACTGTCTCCCTCCCGTTGTATGTGCCGCAATGAACCTTGAAGGTAGTTCGGACACCTGGCTCGGCTACAGGTTTGGGAAATTTACCGCAACACCTGGACATAAACAAAAAATCAAATGAGATACAGTAAAAACCCGCATAAAAGAACAAGTGGATTAATGCGCAGGAACAATTTCAGCCCGACAAATTGAAAAATGTTCTTATATAAAAAAAAAGGATGCCAGTTAGATTAAAAATGCGTACTAGGGTAGATCAAAATATATGTGCTGGCCCATTGCAGCCACAAAATTTCACAGCATTTCACATTGTTTAGAGTACCTAAACTGCTACCACTCCCCAAATGGAATATTACTAGAAGTTATACCAATGGTAATGAACTGCTACGAGCATATAGTTCCGGTTACAAGGTAACAAATTGTTGCCAGGTAATCGAGCAAATTAATAGTTTGTATTAGTACAGCCTCTTCAACCATTACTCTTAAAGCTCAGAATGTACATTGACTACAAGCAAGTAAATGCTTTATAAATTAAGTTTTGGAAGGTATTTTGTTCATGAGCTCGTGATGCCGTGGCAGGATTTTAGTTTTCCAAGCCAATTGAAGTTGATCGCCGCGTGCAGTGTGGTATCGAAACCAGTTTCGACCACATTTTTTTCGCGATTATTTTTCCTTTTTTCTCACTGTATGTATTTTTTCCTTTATCCAACCAACGATTCAGTTGTTAAATAAAGTCAAATAAAGACATCTGAGGAGCATTATTGAAATTTTTTCGCAAGTAATCACTTTCAGAAGTCAGAAGACAGAACGATTTTCTTTGCTGTATTAAATAGATAGCTAGCCCGTTCCCAATGCCTGAATCAGTGGCTCAAAAAGCATAAATCAAATTTAGTTCTCCCGTAGTCTGAAGTAGTACCCAAGTGATCTTCATAGCCGCATTTCAAGGCCACTGGAAGTAGAATTTCTGGTTCGGGTTAGCCAAAAAACAAAATTCGGTGCGGGATTTTCATCAACTTTCGTCTTTCGGCACTGAATTTTGAGGTAAAGAGGCTGAAATTTTATTACTCAGAACCTCGTTCCACAACATCAAAGAACGGGCATATCGGGGATAGTAAAAATTGTACAGAAATAGAGAAAGAAAACCAAATAACAATTACAATTGACTGCACTAC
>JAOEJI011050678.1:0-13044 GCA_025448255.1 Umimayanthus chanpuru
TTAATGTATAAAAAATGTATGATAATTATATATTTAAAAATACAGATACAGTTCTTGTGTCATATATTTTTTTTTTTTTTTTTACAATTATTATTATCAACATTTAATGCAGACATTACAAATAACTATTTTATTAATTAAAAGTTGTTTGGGCTACATGCATTTGGCAGGATTTTGAAAAATACCTTACCTCAGATGTTTGTCAAAGTTTATCTAGATTAAATTTGTTTTCCTTGTAGGCTGAGTGGAGCTTCTCCATTCTTGGGAGATGATAACAATGAAACATTTAACAACATCTTGAATGTGGACTATGAGTTTGATGACGAGTATTTCAGTGGAATATCAGAGCAAGCCAAAGAGTTTGTTAGCAGCCTTCTTGTCAAGAATCCAAAGTGAGTTCAGTTTTGTTAAGCTGCAAATATCAGGTTTTTAATTTTAATTAAGTGTAGCAGGAAGAGGGGTTGGGAGTGGCAAATTATGTGAACTGACAGTATGGACCCCCCCCCCCCTTCCCCCGTTGCTCCCACCACATTCAGTAAGTACTGGGTACCACTACTTGAATGTAGGAGACCCATTCAAATGCACTATGACATAATTATGGGAAGACCAGTGTTCACACAAGGACCCCAGGGGTTTTTACTGCTTGCACTATGCCTTATGGGAAGACCAACATACAGGGTCCCCAGGGATTTTTACTTTTTTACTCGGGCCATAAGGCATATGGAAGACCAACGCACAGGGACCTAAGAGTATTTACTGCTTTCACTTGGTTCATATGGGAAGACCAACTCACAGGGAGCCTGGCCTAGGAAGTTTTACTGCTTTTACTCAGCCTATACTCACAGGGACCCCAGGGGTTTCTAGACTTCTTGTAGTGGGGAGATATGGTTAGCGATTTGAATTTTTACCTTGTCTCCTTGACTGCAAATTTGACAGGATGAATTCTGTGGTTTAACATCTCCCTTAAGATAAGGGTTTTTCACTAGATTTGATCAAAGTATTAAGCCAAACCCTTGGGAATGTTACAATATGCTTTTGATTTTGGTCTTATTCTTCCGGGATTTACGTTGATATAATAATACAATACTGCGCATTAATAAAGAAGGCTGAGACACAGTCCCTTAGTCCTTGTACAAAATGAGTGCCATTATACTACTGTGCTTTGTTTTATCATGCACAGCAAGGTTTCTCTTTTTGCCCTATTTATTCCAAGCTTTTTTGAGGTCTCTCGGTCCAGGGAGTATTGGACTCAACCCCCTCCCCCCTCTCCATAATCTTCTTACTTTTAATCTGAACTTGATGAAACAATTGATCATTGGAGTATGCTTATCTTTTTGTGGTAGTATATTGACCTAAGTGCAGTGACATCATAATGACATCATCAAATAGTATTTTTGAACTTGTTTTCAATATATTTTGCGGTGAAAAAATATCTATGATGGAGACTTTATTGGTGTTGTCTTTCGCTCTGAGAACAAAGGATCCCATTGGATAAAAAGACAATATATGTAACCCAAATCTTAAAACTGATCATCTGTTTGACAAACAAACAATAGCATAATTATTGTTAGACAGTGCCAATTATTGTTACTGTTTTTGTCCAATAACCAATGGAATAAGAAAACGCATTCGTAGAGCTACGCTTTACTGTTTTATTGACCCTGTTGACCCTACAGGTAAGATAGTTCTATGTGGCAGTTCATACTCCAATTGAATTGCTATATGATGTAATGATGACGTCATACAACTGTTATATTTATAGTAAACTTGGCAAGGCACAAACACGACAGTAATACATCATACCGGTTTTAAGTGAAGTCATAATGATCATTATTTTTGAAAAAATGTTCGTTTTTAGTTCAAAATAATGTTTATAACTTTGCATGCTTACCTAAAAACCTTAATTTTAAGAGTTCTTAATGGTTTTGGGGACTCATTACACATTTTTTATTTTTTGATCCGTGTATAAGTCGAGTGCAATTTTTGGGGGTCAATTTGTGGTGTTAAAGGGTCGACTTATACACGGAAAAATACGGCATGGTAAATGATAAATTGGTTATCTTGGCAATAGCATGTAAAAGGTTTTCCAATAAAATAAAGACAATTTTCCAAATTATGAGGACAGTTATTCATTTTCAAAATTGCTTACACTGTTGGATTTCGAGAGGAAACGGCAAAATATGTACATTCGAAGTTCCAGTACTTTTTGTTACGGTAACGTAGCCCCTAGCTAGCAACAAAGAAAAACAATTATATCGTCAATGTTATGCAATAATATGAAACGGAGTTTGGGAAATAAAATAATCTGTGCCTTCACTCAAAGTACCAACAAACTTGTCTATACAATATAACCAATATAATAACCAATTTATGACAGAAATATGAATTACCCATAATGCACCACTTTCAACATAATCATTTTATCACTTTTTACTGACATTGCTCCATGCATACGATTTGTAATTTGTAGAAGCTTCGCAATATCATAAAACGTCAAAAATTATCAAAGTAAGATACATTCAAAATTGGAAAAAGTACTTACAAAATATCGGTTACCGTGGAAATAGGACACCCAAAATAGTGTTGAAGCACACTTAGAAAGATTGCCTGTAAAATTTTAGGAAAAGCCGTGTAATTTTGAGCTTTGAAATAAAAATTGTTCCAAAGTTATGAAAAACCCTCCCCACCCCCTTGGACTGGATTGGGCTAACCATTGGAAACCATGTATTAGATTAGACAGTTTAGACAGTTTGGATAGTGTAAATAGTTTATATCTGAAAATTAACTCTGCAAACTCCACATGGGAGAGTTAATGAAAATATCATCATCATCATCATCATCATCACCGCTAGGCCTAGTGCCCGACCCACTAGAGTGTGCAAGTTACATGATAAAATGTCTGTCGTGCTACACTGCAATAAATGAACAGTTATTTTTTGTTTGGTTCTCAGAGATCGAATGACGGCGAAAGATTGCCTAGAGCACGTTTGGTTGGAGGTAAATAGCTTTTTCGGTTTCAATGTTATTTATTCAAACACGCGATAACCAGTTCTTAGTTATCTCTTTTGTGTGATTTTATTTAGACGGTGTAGCTGTCCACATCATACGAGATCGAGTTTCAGCTAAGCGTAGGCAGTGACCGCTTGCTCGTTTATCTTGCAACGCAAGTCAGACTTTATCTTGCTTTCACTCTGATCATGAGGCTGTAGAATCTCGTTCCGGTAGCTGTACATGTTTGTTCTGGAAAGAAATCTGCCAGCAAGTTGTACAGTTCAAGTATAATTTCAAAATGGTACGAGCTCATTCCGGTTTAGAATTAGGCAAGTTGATTGGTTGGGCTGATTTTCTATCCGGCGATGTTTTTTTTTTACTACGCTTTTATTTCAGAATGCGAACTTCCATAAAAGCGTGGATCAAATCGTTCGTACCGGAAGGAAACTCATACCCGTATCATGTGACCACCATGCTCTCTGGTTTGCCTACAACGTTCTCCTCTGTCGATACCTTTGGATAATATTAGTTTTGTAGTTGTGTAAATCACTCGAGGTTTCCCCGTTTCTCGGGACGCGTAGCAACTCTCGGAAGCTTATGTCTGACTGGCTTACCAAAAATTAAAGGTGTGCAATACCTTAACCCTATCTGGGGTAAAAGTCAACAATCTGCACGGTAACTAATTCCATACTGGAAGACTGGTTTTGAAAAAAACCGTTTTTTCTGCGTGGGCGAGTAAGCTGAATACGGGTTTGATCAACAAAGGTTGATATGGTATGTTTTTCGCCTGTGGGATATGGTGTGTAGCTGACGTTTCGAGCGTTAGCCCTTCGTCGGAGCAGACTGAGGGATTGTTAGGAAATCAGTGTTAAAATAGTTGGTAATTAATATGTGCGGAATGGAAAGTCAAGTTCTGCTCCGACGAAGGGTTAGCATGTTGTATAGAACTAGTGAAATAACAAGTATAATTGTTTCAGTGACGTATAAATTTGTGTTGAACCACAGATAGATGGACAAAGTGTCAAACGGGCGGACTGACAGACAGACAGACAGACAGACAGACATGATCAAACTGAGTGCAACTTGTAACTTTTCTGCCAACCAAACACGATCAAGGGAGAAGGCACTTAATGCGTTTTACAACGTCACCGGTTCAGTTGATTTTATAAAAACTTAAACCGAAACAAGCCAACGTGCTATTTGACACGCTAATATCCCCGATACTTTACCTGCGGAAGCGAACTTTGGGGAGTTTATCAGTTTGTAAGTTTTCCTTACATTACCCACACAAATAGTTGTTTGATAACTAGAATAAAGCAAGTGATCATATACGCCGCAGCAATTTATCTAAGATGCAAAACAAAATTCTTTCAACTTGTTTACAATAAAACTATAGAGACGGTTTAGGAGAACTCAGCAATAAGTCACGTGGTTTGTTTGGGGCTGAGAGCGTTAAGAACTGAAATAATGGCGCTTGTGTGGAACTTTTTATTAGTTTTTTTTCGAACAGCTAGCGTTTTGGCCCTCTTGGTGTTATCAAAATGCAATGCAATTTATGGTTTGTGAGTAAAAGTTACTTCTATAATTGTGTTTTTCATATTCTTCGTAACCATGCTAGCACGAGTTGCCAACACTGACGAAACGAAAGCGAATTCTAAGTATTTTTGTAAGGACAACGAATGCAATGTAAATTTATAAAGATATACTGTAGTTGACAGCTTTTTTTCGAGATCAGTGTATTTAGAGATGTGAGAACAACAAACTTCGTTGCTAGACCAGTACTAGGAGTGTCTTCTAATTAAATCAGGATTATGGTTCGCATTTGTGTTGTGTTTGTTATCTGCCAATTTGTGACAACTAGTGAAACGTTTGCTTCTTTGGTATTTCGTCTTCAGCCCCAAAAGTTACAAAGGAGGAAGAATACTGTAATCAAAACGGCTTCGTTTAAAACCTTTACCGCCCGAGCCAGGTGGAAGGTGAGTAGTGTCTCTTCTGTCTGTATGCAGCTGTTTCAAAAACGTTGACGTCTGCAGTGGACGATGCTAAACACGAGAGGAATCATGGGGACCCTATATTTTGTGCTGCGTTGCATTTATGGATCTGTGCATGAAGTAAAGTTAACTAGCATTTAAAACATGAAATTATTTGATTTCGATAAATTCGGTCAAAACCAACTTAGCAGTTAGCGAAATCAGAGCTCCAATCTGTGTATCGCAACCTTTCTTGAAATACGGTAGTCTCTCGTTAGCTCGAATCTCTCCCTATCTCGAACCGAATCCCATTGTTCATTAGTAATTCACTAGTTGTTATCTTAAACTCCTACTAACCGTTTATTGTTTCCCTAGAGGGTTCGAGACAACGGGGACTGCTATAGCAATAAGGTTGTTCTGGTGCGTATCCTACCCAGAACGAAATTGAGGGTTACAACCCACAACGAAGGAACGTGCGTTTCAGAGTAGGAAATTATAAATTAAGACCGTCATAGTTTTCAGTATTAGAAAAAGTCTTCTTATGTATCACAAAGTAAAATACCTCATCTAAACAGCTTAGTGTGTACGAGTGCACAATGTACGATTACGCAATGAATGAGACAACCATTTTAGTATAAGTGAATACAACTTATCATATCAGCGGCATCCGGAGCTGGACTGTTGTTTGTACTCTCCCCATAGAAATCTTTCCAGAAGGTGATGGCGGTCAACCGTATCAAACTGATTGGAAAGAAAAGTGAAGCCAAGGAGGATGGCGGAGTTGTTTTACAGGTTAGTCAGAGTTTCTACGGCCACATGATTAAAGTTTAACTCCTCTTGAAGTCAAATTAAATCGTAAAATGGCATGACCTAAATTTAAAAACTAAAATGGTATACATAACTAAAATCGCGGTAATCGTAAAGTGTTTTTGACTCTAAATATTAGGTCTGAAGATTTAATGAAACTTAAAAATAATATGCCAAGTTATGGCTTCTCCTTTTTAATCATTTCCCAAGTACACTACATAAATTAACTCTGTTGCTCATTTAGTTAGATAAGTGATTGCCAGTGCCCTTGCTGGTCACGTGACCTCAGGTGTTCATTGTGCAGTGAACTGACTACTGTGTGTCTGTTATTTCCAATCAGAACAACTACCCTTGCTACTATTCAGACACTGATTCTAACACAGAGAGTCCCTCGTCCAGCGACCATGAAGAACAAACACATAATTTCACTTTAAACTCGCCACTTGATGATGGAAGTGAAAATATAGATCTTAGCTTCCCAAAACAAGCAAATGAAATCCCTGTTAAGATACATTCAGATAAAGTGCTAGACACACTCTTAAACTTATCAACGATCACTGAAAATGAAAGTGAAACGGGAAAATTAACTGAAAGCGAACTTAAAGAGGTTGGTGATTTGGCAGAATTATCCGAAGGCACGCAGGAGATGTTGAACGGTCCTTCGCGTGAATCACTTTCGGAACAAGAGCAAGGAGGCGATGTTTGTTTACAGACGAATTGCTTAAGCAGTGGTGGCCACTTTTCTCGTAATGAAACTGGTACCGAACTCTGTGATACTCTTGAAAGACTCGCCGTTGGACCAGATGTCGCAAGATCTGGAACGAGTGACTCGAGTTAGTTAGCCCCACTCACAGCAGAAGTGAAATTGCCAACCTGTCGTGGTTAACTGACAAACGATTGGACTTTTCAGAATGAAATTAAGCAACTGGAATCTTGATGTAAAATAATTGTAAACCCAAATCAGTGAAACTTAGAATCTCGTGCAGGATCGCAAGTAAAGTGTGTTAGGCACTTATCATTTACTGTGGGTTGAAGGGGCCGATCTTCAACTTTAACTTTAACATTATTGAGTTCGTTGCATGTTTATATTATATTTACATAAAAATTTAAAATACGTTAGGTAGAATAAATAAGTGAAATAAAATAAAATGAAATAAAATAAATATAAATAAAGTCAATATTGCAACTGGAGCAGGAGACAGAACAATGTCCCTGTTGATATCTTGCCCCAAACAAATAAAATGTATCCATAGATAGCGGACCCCCCATCCCAATCTAGACCACCCTTTGCCCCCTTCCCCATTAACAGACACATAAATATCACCGCCCTATACTCCACTGGTTGGGAGGACATAAGATAGAGTATTGTGGCTGTAGATATCTGAAATCCTTTTCTTAAAACTAGAAAGCGACTGATTCGTGCTTTTGATGTCTACAGGTAGCTTGTTCCAAGCAGCTATCGATCTATAATAAAATGAGTGTTTTAATAGTTTTGTTTTGTGCAAGGAATGTGGTAGTTAATTTGCATGCATTGCGCCGCGTGCGATGGGGTATTTCGGTTTGCCGGAAAAAGTCATGATGGCCGAGATCTACGTGGCGTGCCCGGGCTTTAAAAATAAGGACTAGGTCTTTCAAATCCCTTCTATACTCTAGTGGCAATAGGTTAGGTTTAAGTAACCGATCCTTGTAAGACATGTTTTTCGGGTAATTCAAAATGAACTTCGTAGCTCTGCGCTGGACATTTTCTAGCAAAAGTTTGTCCTTACAAGTGTAAGGAGACCAAAGTTCACGAGCATATGCTAACTTGGGTCGAACAATTGAACAGTATAAAAGTTTCCTGGTGTTAGTGTCACTGATGTCTCTACAGATTCGGCGAATAAGGCCAAGAGTGCGGTTTGCTCTCGGGGAGATCTGCTTTATGTGTCGAGACCACTGGGGGTTGTCCGTAATGGTTATGCCCAGGTCGATGGTTTCGCTGATTGTGGTTAGTAGGGTCCCATCTAGGTGGTATTCTCTGTTTGACGGCGATTTTTTTGTGGAGATATTCAGGGTTTTGCACTTTGGTATACTGAGGCTCATTGCCCAGGTGTGACTCCAGTTGGAGAGCTGAGTCAAGCCTTGCTGAAACAAGTCTTGAGCAAGGAGTAGAGCGGCGGCGCACCACGGGCGCCGCGGTCTGGAGAGAACACTGGCCGTGCGTGTCCGAATGCTCAGATAATACACATCTGAGGTGTTCACTGACACATCGTACGCATTTCAGGTTTTCACATCGTACGCGTCTGAGGTGTTCACATTATACACATCTGAGGTGTTCACATCGTACGCGTCAGAGGTGTTTACATAACACGCATCTGGGGTGTTTACGTGATACACATTTGAGGTGTTCACATTATACACATCTGAGGTGCTCACATTATACACATCTGAGGTGTTCACATACGTATCTGAGATGTTCACATCGTACGCGCCAAAGGTGCTTTTATAATACGCATCTGAGGTGTTCACTGACACATACACATCTGAGGTGTTCATATCATACGCATGTGAGGTGTTCACATTATACGCATGTGAGGTGTTCACAACATACGTTATCTGAGATGTTCACATTATACACATCTTGAGGTGTTCACATCATACGCATGTGAGGTGCTCACATTATACACATCTGAGGTGTTCACATACGTATCTGAGATGTTCATATCGTACGCGCCAAAGGTGCTTTTATAATACGATCTGAGGTTTCACTGACACATACACATCTGAGGTGTTCACATCATACGTATGTGAGGTGTTCACATTATACGTATCTGAGGTGTTCACAACATACGTATCTGAGATGTTCACAAAATACGCATCTGAGGTGCTCACACAATATGCATCTGAGGTGTTCACTGACACAAACACATCTGAGGTGTTCACATCATACATATCTGAGGTGTTCACAAAATACGCATCTGAGGTGTTCATATACGTATCTGAGATGTTCACATCGTACGCATCTGAGGTGCTGACATAATATGCATCTGAGGTGTTCACTGACACAGATAGATCTGAGGTGTTCATATACGCCTCTGAGGTGTTCACATTATACGCATCTGAGGTGTTCACAACATACGTATCTGACATGTTCATATCGTACGCGCCTGAGGTGCTCACATAATACGCATTTGAGGTGTTCACTTACACATCAGACACATCTGAGGTGTTCACATTATACACATCTGAGGTGTTCACATACGTATCTGAGATGTTCATATCGTACGCGCCTGAGGTGCTCATATAATACGATCTGAGGTGTTCACTTACACATCATACACATCTGAGGTGTTCACATCGTACGCGTCTGAGGTGTTTACATAACACGCATCTGGGGTGTTTACGTGATACACATCTGAGGTGTTCACACCATATGCGTCTTAGGCGTTCACATCATACACATCAGAGGCGTTCATATCATGCGTATCTGAGGTATCCACATCGTACGCATTAGAAAGTGGTTTATTAGCAGCTCGAAGCGTATTTAAAAAAGGCCAGGGTCTTTATAGAGAAAGAGGGCGGGATAGCACCTGGCACCCTAGTAGAATAACTATTGCCATGGGAATAGAGACAGAAGTTATTGTCGCCGTTCTCTTCCTTCATCCTTCTACTGATTTTGCCGTCTACTGTGCTGACGTTGTCACATGGCATCGTTTTAGTATTGAGTCTTTCCTGGTCAAGTTATTGGAATGGAAACGATGGCAATAATTTGTCGAGAAATTTCAAATATATATTACGAAAACACGGTTTGACAGTGTTTACTGGTAGTGTTTGACTTAACGTTTGTCCCATGCCATAGAAAATACAGCAATCAGAAGTCGGGGAAGACGTTGCATATTCTGCGATATGCAACCGGGTTTTCCTCAGTGCCATAACCAACGCACGCGAGCTAAATGTGTAGAGTGGGTGCCTCGACACAATCTTGTCTCACTAATTTTTTTTTCAACGAACAAACGTGGAACAAAAGAGGAAGAACCTCGAACTTTTTAATTTAGCAATAATAATCGCCAGTTTTTGTGGATTCTTGTTCATTTGAGTGTAGATGAGATATACACTGAAGGTTTCGCTTGGTGTACCTTCGAACACTCCTTGTTTTCTTGTGTTTTCCTGGGTACAAACACTTTCACAAAGGCTCTTGCGTACAGGGAAAACGACGCCGCGTAACAGTTTGCGATACTCCATTGGCTACACAGTCAGAATCTGAGTGACAGCGAATTAACGTGACGCTGGTGACGTTGATGCGACACCGATATCTTTTCTTTCCCTTCCAGGTCTTTATTGGCATGTTTTCTAACATGTTAACATTGCCAGAGCGATTGTTGATTACAGTTTGTGAAGAAAACTGAAAGAATAAAATGCTAAATTTTCACATTATAAACTATCACCTTGTGATTTAATACTGACATAATATTTATCGAAATTGTTTTTATAACATTACTAGTTACAATAAATGTACAATTAATGATATGAGGGGAAGAAAATTACCGATTTCGGCAGCCCAAACTTAAAATTTACTTAAAATTTACCTCGATATAACGAACAGAGGTCAAGTCAAGTGATGAATACTGTTGTAGACATAGTCATGGGCTTACTAAAGTAAAACAGGTGAACAGTTACATTATTCGAAGTTTAGCCTTGTCTTGTGGAACTGATGCCTAAAAGAAAATTTGCATTTTACTTCGATATAACGAACATTTGGATTATTTTCATTCAAATTCGGTATATTGAGGTTTTCGATTTAACAAACCCTCGACATAACGAACGCATTTCCTCGGTCCCTTGGTAGTTCGTTAAATCGAGGTTCCACTACATAAGAGTTCGTAACGTATTATAAAACATGTAATGTGGATTGCTAATACCGTGACGTTTTGTAGTTCAGAGGTGTCATTGCATTTGATTGACTGAGTGTTTGGTGGCAGCTGGTTACTGTTGTCAGTGTCGTAATGCTTGATCTGCTTTGCAGCAAAACAGAAAATGTCCTTGGTTTTCAATTGTTTCGTTATTGCATAACACGCAATGTGAGATTTTCTGGTATCTTGGGCGATGGAATCTACCACTTTAAATAATTGAGGGGGTGATTGCTTGACGCAGGTTAGTTAAGGTTTTCCTATTTTTTGGGTTGTGAACAATATTTAAACATTCTTCCACAACAAATTTGACTTAAATATGATATTGTAAAAGTAACGTTTTCTCGAATGTGTAACGGTGAGTCCGAACGGAGAGGCAGAGCGTTGTGTTTTTCCCAGCTACATTTTGTGCTGGCACACAAAGCTCTACGAAACAGGGTGTTTACACTATACCTTTTGTAGAGAACATACATCAATAAAAAAGAATTATAACGTTCTCTGTTCACACTGTACCGGGCAAATTTTTGTGCTGTGCAAACAGCTGTCTGGTATAGTGTAAACGAGACTGAACAGCGATGTGGCAGCGATGGTAGTGCCAATGCTGTCAATAGCAACAAATATTACATCAGAATTCATGATCAAAGTAATAGCTATCGCTACGACAGTACTACTGTCAGTTATCATCGCTGCCATGTCGCAATCATGTCAAGTTCGTGCCAGAAAGACATCACAGTCTAATTTACATGGATGTATACAATTACAAATTTAAAAGTAATTTGCGAATTTTTCACGAAATAGAAAAACGTTGTTTTGGTCCTATCGGTGTGATGCTCTGAAAGGGAATCATGGGAGCATATGCTATTGAATGACAATTTGTAGTTCGGGTACTCGAACATTTCATAGCTGCGTTCAGTCACCTTGACAGGAAAGTACATATGAATTTCTTGTAAAATGCAGAATTAAGAGAACTACGTACAAAATACAGAGACGATAAACAAAGCCTTTGAAAGCGTTAAGGCCAGGGTCAATGCAGCTCGTGTTATCGATCAGCTTCTGAAAGCCAATCTGACAGTACTTAACGTGAGATATTTGATTATGAAAACTGCACGCTTTCTTTGAAGTCGGTGGAATTTTGTCTTCGAGTACCCTTTTCTGTATCTGCACTAAACACTGAAAGTTCCTTGAAGGGTTTATGTGAAGTGGTAGCGATGCCTCATTGATAATCAACATCAATGTTTTGTCTTCACTTCTACAATGATATTTACAGTGAGTCTTTCATAATTGGCTCTCCCAGCCCTAATCTATAGCGGACTGGATCAGTCAACCTTTATCTTCAACTAAGTGTATCGGTTGAATTTGAGAAAGCATATCATAGTGTGGGCGGCCATGTGTTTGAATCGGTGGAATCTGTATTTTGCGTTCTTCAATATTATAATTCTTTCTTTAAAAGAAGCATCAAAAGCTGAACTGCAAATTGGTTATATTGGAGTCAGAGTGGGAGATCAAGGAGCAATCGCGCATCTGGACATATTTAGAACGTAAACTGAAACTGATAAGTCTAAGCAACGACTGGTGTAAAGTTTGAGTAAAACGATAAGACAACAGTACATTTAACTTTTAACCTAAATCTTGCCAAGCTGCGCAGTGAATAAACATTACGAAAAGATGTTTTGGTGTCATGTCAGCGGCGACGCGGCTGCGAACGAGCCAACTTTATCCCCTCTTCCCTCCCTTCTGGACAGTCCATTGTCATAATCTGGCTTGACCGTCCTAAGCACTCCGCATGAACCAGCTACACCCTTCCCCTCATCCATCTCTTGTCATAATCTGGTTTGACTGTCCTAAGCACCCTCCGCATAATCCAGCTTCGCCCCTTCTCTCCCCGTTCTGCTGTCATGATCAGGCTTGACTGTCCTTAGTACCCTCCGCATGAACCAGCTACACCTCCCTCCCCTCATGAGTCTACTGTCATATTTTAAATAAATCTGGCTGGACTGTCCTTAGTGCCTTTCCCATGAACCAACTACACCCCTCTCCTCCCCTCATCAATCTCTTGTCATAATCTGGCTTGGCTGTCCTAAGTACCCTCCACATGATTCTGTGCTTTATTGGAATGTTTTCTAACATGGTAACATTACCAGAGCGATTGTTCATTACAGTTTGTAAAGTATAAACTGAAAGAATACAATGCTAAATTTTTACTTTATAAACTATCGCCTTGTGATTTAACACTAACATAATATTTATCGTAATAGTTTTTATAACATTACTAGTTACAATAAATGTACTGTCATAATCTGGCTTGACTGTCCTAAATACCCTCCGCGTGAACCAGCTTCGCCCCTCCCCTCCCCTCATTAGTCTACTGTCATAATATGGTTTGACTGTCCAAA
>JAOEJI011051789.1:0-13043 GCA_025448255.1 Umimayanthus chanpuru
TTATCTATGGATGAACTACATTGGCAGGGTGTAATTGAATTAAAGGTTTCATTTAGAAGCTCAGTTGTATCAATATCGTGGAAGGGAAATGTTTCCCGCCTACAATGCTTGCATAACCAAAAGTCATTTGAAATAGAGTAGTAGTTGAAGGTCTTAACCAACATATCAGAGCATTTGAAGTGACACCACTTCAGGCATAAATCACATTCAATTGCACGGCTGTTCTTTCTAATTGATTTCGAACAAATAGGGCACTTATTCATAGTTGAACTCATTCGTAGTATAAATATAAATACTTAATTTAAGTATACTGTGATTAACTAGGACAGTTTAATCATGCTTATCTGTACTCTGTAGTTAATGCCGTTGGCCTGCTTTCTCTCTTAGCTCTGCGAGGACTTCGGCGTTCTTGACATGGACTGCATGGCTGTTTTCATCCTTCCTAAGATAGATATTCCCGTAATTCGACCAAATGTAATTATACTTCAGATCTTTCCTAAGCTTGAGGGCATCTTTAAACAGCTTCTTATTAGATTCAGTCAACGACTCACTGATGAAGATCTGATTATCTGAAGCGCGACCAAGGTCAAGGTCTCTTGTTGTAAATTCGCGAAGATGTGAACGAGCCTTGTACAGCCCATCTCTCGTATCGCGGCAGACGAATTTGGCAATGATCGCGGGAGGGAACTTGCCAGTACTCGATTTAGGTTTTATACGATGACTAGTAGAGATATCTTCGGCTCCCAGCTCAACTCCCACAAGGGAAGCAACTTTGCAAACGAGCTCTGTGGTGTTCTCCTGCGGTGTTTGAGGAATACCTCTGATCTCCAAGCAGTCGCGGCGGCCATACTGTTCTAGGTCGTTTAGAGCCGCCTGCTGGGTCACAAAAGCTGATTGAAGATTTCCAACCTGAGTTTTAAGAGCTGCATTCTGAGCAGACAGTTGTTTAATCAAGGACTCCTGCTCAGCCGAGCGTTTGCAGAGCTGATCGTATTGCGCTGACATGAACTCCAGCGATTGCTGTAATGGCGTTAATCTCTTGTCAAAGACCTCTTCAAGTTTCCTGTGTAGGATGTCCTCCAGCTCAGCTTTAGTCAGTGTTTCAGGCATTTTAGTTAAATCATATGCCACTAGCAAAGCAAATATACATAAAGTACAGAAGAAGAAAATGAGAAAATGAGAAAAAGAAGACAGAAACGACGGCTATTTGTGGAGCGCGATGAAACACGTCCGAGCGCCTTTAACCCAGATCTCCAAAAACATTTAATCATCTCATTACTAATAGCATCTATACCTGACGCTTTGGTGTTTTTTTAAATTTTTGCTAACGTCTTTTAACTCTTTATCATCAAACGGTTTGTCTAAACACTCAATATAGATTGATGCAAATTTATCATAATGTGTTGTGAAAAATTCTACTCCCTCATCAAATGGGTTGTTTGCACACGTTTGTGGATTATTCAATATTTTGAAATATGTAAACCATTCGTCTGGATAAATGTTTGGTTGACTTTGTGTTTTGTTTGTGGTTGTAGATCGAAGAGTTTCTACTAGTTTCCAGTATTCTTTCGGGTTATTAGACTCAAGAGATTGAATTTTTCAATTAGATCGTTTATAAATTGGTTCTTTTTAAATTTAACTAATTTTTTGTACGTTTTTTAAGAAAACAAAGTCTTCCTTCAGTGATGGGACAATCAGGATGACGTATGACTTGCTTTACACACAGCAAAATTTCTTTCTTGAGTTCCCAGTATGATTTGCCATACCACTTTTTTTTATTTAAACTTCTTACGGGGCTTATGCTTTGTTTTAGAATGCAACGGCCGACATTTTTTTGCAGCGTCTGTAATTAATTGATTGAATTTTAGGACTACATTTTCATTATAAAACTTATCGCTAGTTTTATTAATATGACCAAGTGAAGCAGCTAAGGATTCTAATTTAGTTGTAAGCTCTGTTGACTCTCATGTTTCGATAAATCTATTACCAAATTCATCATCCCATTTAAATGGGTATGGTAGATCTTTTACGTTATTTTGGTTTTTGTCTAATTTCGAAATATCAAATGACAGTTTAAGAACAAAAGATAAAGGCGAATGGCTGGAGTTGAAACTCGCTGGATGGACAGTGAAACGATCTATTTGTTGAATAAGGATTTTGTCTACAAAATCCTTATAAATTCCCGCATATAATGTTTCTGCAATAACTAATTCCCTTAAAACATAAACTGATTTTTTACATTTTTTAAATATTTCACTTGCATCTTCATTTTCTCGACGCGACGCAGCTACTGAAGATATTGAAGTACACGCAACTACTTGGAAAGAATTATACTACAGAGCAGTGCTAGTTGAAACATAGTTTCAACAGTTCCAGAGGCTCTGTCAGTTGTGTACGACAAATGTTAATTTTTGGGATCTTTATTGCATAACTTAAAGTCTTATCTATTCTACCTACCTAATAATTTCTCTTATTTCCTGCAGCATAAAAATTTATCAAACAGCAAAATTTTAGGCTATCACAATCTGCATTTTTTTTTTCAAAACACAAGAATTTGCCAAATAGCAAAAAGCCATTCCTTCAAAATTTCTTCTTACACGGTACTCATACAATTGCATTGACATTACGTGACGGCGGCTCATTCCTTTTTCGTGAAAAAGATCTTGCAGTCCTTACATCCGCTTCAACAAATCTCTCCTTTATTAGATGCGAGTTGCCAACTTGGTCACATTTCGCTTGACTGGCTCCGTCAGAAGTTCGTCGTCAATAATTTTTTCTTCTGAAGACAAGTATTGTTGTGGCTCCAATTTAAATGGTAGTGTTTCAGAACTAATAAAGGCCAATATTGGCCGAACTATCGCGAAGAGCCGAGATACAGAAAACCAACGGCTAACAGTTTATCAGTCCGAGCTCTGATAAAATTGAGCTCTAAATACTGCTGTTTGTACCATTTTTCTTGTTTTGAGTACTGCGCCTAGCGTTGTTCCCTCTTGTGACGTCAGCAGCCTCGCTTTAACGTGCGGGAACAAGTTGGTGGAAAGTAGCGGTGGAAGTTAACCAATTTTGCTGATATCCGAGCTTTCGTTTGTAGCTACATTGACAGACGAGTGCAAATGAGTGGTATTTTTTAGTTTATTATTTTTAGTGGCATTTTTTAGTTTATTTAGTTTATTAAATGACAAAAGGAAAAAATAAGAAAAATCAAAATTAGGGAAATTCACATATTTTTTTGCTGCCTCTCCCTTCCTCTCGAGAAGGCGGGGGGAGTTTTGCAACCTGCACTCCCAACTTTTTCTCTGCAAACTTTTTCGATTTTTTTTTTAGATACATGTATATCTGGCCAAAGGGTGGGTAAATTGACCGAATGGCAATTTTAGCGAAAAAACAAAAGCGGCACAAGGGAGTTGTAACAACCCCCCCCCCCTCCTGAGAGAGGGTTAATTGCCAAAAGATTTCCAAAGTTTCATACGACAGCAGCTACTTTATTCTGAGCATTTACCTAACTGAGTTGGAACAAACGATATTGCATCAGCACTGAGATCGGCGTGCCAAATACTGCCCGAATTTTCACCCAAACTTTCAAAACTACAAAAAATATTTCCTTCTCCAGTCTGACGTCACGTAGGTAAATCAGCTTTAACAAACACTCAGTAATATCTTGCTTGATGGTTTTCTTTGTGCTTGAAAATAAAAAGATAAACAGAACCGGAAAAGTAAACTAACAAACAGTTGTTAATTAGTATTTGGAAAGTTTGTACTAAAACAAGGAAATCACTAGTACAGACGATCTAAAGTAGCTAGAATAGTACTAGTTAAGAAATTTCAAAATAAACAAAAATGGAACTGAAGACGGACAAAATGGTGGTTTTCCATCGGATCCGATGATAACTTTTACGTTCTGCAACTCATCTGTGAACTCGGAGGTGGCTCTGCAGTTCTAGCCTGGGGGCGCAGAGTCTTGAACAGTGGTGGCACTGGAAGTCAGTTGTGGTGATCACTGCTGACGCTGCCCTGTGGCGCTTATCTCTGGCAGCAGTGAGTTTCTGGTGTCGAGCTTCCTCGAAGTTGGCAGCAGCTTTGTGGGTTGAAGACCTCCACTTTGGTCTGCCCATGGCTCGCTCTTCCAACTCTTTCGGCTTGATGTGACACCACTGGAGATTGGCTCTGACGATGTCTTTGTATCGCAGCTTTGGTCGGCCTTGGTTTCTCTTGTCGAGCTGGAGCTCTCCATACATTAGACGTCTTGGCATCCGAAACTCCTCCATGCGAATTACATGCCCCACCCATCAAAGTTGGGCCTTGATGAGCATGGACTCAATGCTGGTGGAGTTTGCACGGTCCAGGACCTCAAGATTGGTGATGAGGTCCTGCCAGTTGATTCCGAGTATGGAACGAAGAGCTCGCATGTGTAAAGACTCCAACATCTTAAGGTGTCTACGATAAAGTGTCCACGTTTCACAACCGTAGAGGAGGGAGGGGAGAACCACAGCATTGTAGACTTTCAGTTTCGTTAATAGCCGGATGTTGTGTTGGTTGAGCACTCGGTTGCGGAATCTGCCCAGCGCCTGGCTTGCCTTAATGATTCTTGTGGCAATTTCTTTGTTCAGGGAACCATCGCAGGAAATGGTGCTTTCAAGATATTTGAAATGTTCAACATTGGCAAGTGGTGTGTCATCAATGACTATATTGGGTACCGGGGGATGGGTGTTTGGTGCAGGTTGGTGGAGCACCTCCGTCTTGCCGAGACTGACTGTCAGGCCGAAGAGCTTAGAGACGCTTAAGAAGCGGTCCAGCATCAGTTGCAGGTCGGATTCGGTGTGGGCCACTAGTGCACAGTCGTCGGCAAAGAGGACTTCTTGGATGAGTCTCTGCCGGCTCTTTGTTTTGGGAGTGAGACGACGCAGGTCAAAGAGGGAGCCATCCAAACGATAGCGAATGTAGACACCTTTCTCCAGGTCACGGACAGCGTGGGACAGCATGCAGGTGAACAAGACATTGAAGAGGACCGGGGCTAGAACGCAGCCCTGCTTCACCCCGTTGCTGATTGCGAAGGCTTCCGTCACATTCTCGTTAATTTTAACGTTGGAGAGGACCTGCCCAGTCATGCCATCGTGGAAGAGCCTGATCATAGATATGAACATCGGCGGACATCCGATGCGCTCTAGGACTGTCCGCAGAGTCTCTCTGTTGACCGTGTCAAAAGCCTTGGTCAGATGTATGAAGACGGACAATAGAGGCATGTTTTGTTCGATGCACTTCTCTTAGAGTTGTCTCATGTCAAAAATCATGTCTACAGTACTTCTTCTGGGCCTGAAGCCACACTTCGCCTCTGGGAGAATCTGCTCTGAGACAGTGATGAGTCTGTTGAGGTAACTCTGGCAAATATCCTTCCTGCGATAGAGAGGAGAGAGATGCTTCTGTAGTTCCCGCAGTCTAACTTGCTTTCCTTGTTCTTGTAGAGGGAGATAATCAGGACATCACGGAAGTCGTCTGGCATCTTCTCCTCTTCTCAGATACTCAACAAAACATTATGGAAGGCTTCCAGAGCGTTGGGGCCTGCCGCTTTGTAGATCTCGTCAGGGGTGCCGTCCTTCCCTGATGCTCTGCCTGAGCTCGTCTGGTGGATCGCCTTCTTGATTTCGTCCATGGTCGGGAGTTCCGCAAGCGAGTCTTGCATTGGCTACTGAGGGATCTGGTTCAGTGCGCCTGTGTCGACTGACGAGGGTCTGTTGAGCAGGTCACTGAAGTGTTCCTGCCAGCGTTCACTCAGACTTTCCTGGTCTTTGATCAGGGTTGAGCCATCTGAGGCCAACAGCGGGGAGCAGCTTGACGCGGAGAGGCCGAAGATTGTCTTCAGTGAGCTGAAGAATTTCTTGGAATTATGGGTATCCGCGTAGTACTGGACTTCAGCTGCTTTGTGAAGACAATTGAAGACGGACAAAATAACAACCAAGTAAAACACATTCAGTGGACGCAACGTGAGAAATACACTATGGTGTACAGATGTTTGTCAACTGAAGCTTTAAACAATTTTATTATCTTAATATAAACAGTTACAGACAGAATGAAAAGGTTTTCAAACTTTGAGACGGCTCCTGTCTCTGAACTAATTGATGAAGACGTTTAATGGCAGTTTTACACACTTTATGGTTGCACCTGTCTTAGAACAAACTTATTTAAAGGGCGATGGAATAAAAATCGTGTAACAGACAAAACAATTGCAAGACTGAATTAAGTCATAATTTTCAAAATAGTAAAATAATTGACTCAAATAATGACTTACTTGCAGGTCACAGGTTTTCGCCCAGAGGTTTTCAGGCAGGTAGAAGTTTTCATTTAAGTTCTTTTTAATTTACTAAAGTAAAGTAAAGTGGTGCATTTATATAGCGCCTTTTTCATGTAGCACGCTCAAAGGCGCTTTACAATGATCAGTTTTCCCCCAGCGGAGCGGAAGCATATATAGACGCAAATGGCAGCCGCTTCAAATCAGTCCATGTATGCTGGTACTCATTTTACCGACCCCGGAATGATGGAAAGCTGGGTGAACTTTAGCGGGAAAGAAGGTCACCCAAATATTCAACCCTCGTCCAGGCCGGGGATCGAACTGGGATCTCAGGATTGAGAAGCAGAGATCTTAACCACTGCGCCAACCCCTCCGCTACTTCTCTATCTAAAAATATTTCAAACTTACAAAACAAGCTGGTGGTTACGGTTCTCGTAATGACTCATAATTACTCGGGCCGAAGGCGCCGAGTTGAGGTTTCGGCTCTGCCTCTTAATTTTTTTTTGTGCCACACTTAAAATACAAGCCTCCATCCCATGCGTTTTGGGCCTGGTCACGTGTCATATTTAACCAAAGCAATATGGCGGCCGTATCAGAGTTGTTGCTTTGAATTGCTGAAAGATCAAAAACTTGGAATGTTTGTGAAGGAAAGTTTTTCGCAAATGCTTAAAAAGAGAAAAAGGAATTCGCCGTTTACAAGGCAACACATTATTTCGTTGAAAGGAACTAATTCTAAGATATTCGATCGCGTGTGTCGGAAATGTTTTATTAACAACCTAGCGTGCAAGGCTTGCTCGATAAATGGAACTAGCATGGTCGATCCGTTTCACTTTGTTGCTTGAACAAGTTTGACTGAGGAAGATGTCGGACAATGATGTGCAGAGGGAACAACCAGCAGCAAGAAGCAATCAAGTAAGCAACTTCAAAGGAAAATGGTCTCTTGAACAGTATTTCACTATTTGTGCATTTTGAAACCGAATATCAATAACTCGGATATCAAATTCAGAGACACTCTGAAGAAATGCAAGATTTGAACGGAAATGCAAGATTTGAACACAAATGCGAATCTTTCTTCGACCCTAGCGGATCTGTGGATTTTAGCGAACATTCGATTGCCGGTCAGACTGAGGACGTCGAGTATTTAGAAATCTTAAATATTTGCATATTTATATATGGTACACGCTAGTATCCACTTGTTTTGACTGTAAAAGTTTTAATGGGGAATGCATACTCAACAAGTTTTAATATCTAGGACAGTAGATATTAACAGTTGATATTGCTTATTTATGAGTTGTGAAGAAATGGTGCTTGGCACAGCTTGTATGTATAGATATTATTTTTCAAACTTAAATGTTTCAGTAATCTGATGTCAAAATAGGAATTGAAATCACACGAATTTCAATATTTGCATGTTTTCCTTTGAGATGTTTATGATTATATTGTAGCTTTGTATGAGATTGTTAGATTACTTTTTCTGCCACACCATTTGTGGACATGTGTGCTAAGAACTCAGTGTTGTGTTGAGGAACACACAGCTTCTTACTAAATGAAGAACGTTTCACCTTGAACAAATTAAGTTTCTTCTTTTGAATAACAGTATGATGACATCTAACATAACTGACATAACTGATTATTTAGCATAAGATTGTTCCTTGACTAAGCACCCAGATGCTCAATTATGAATTGTAAAGTAATGGTGCTAATGGCACAGCCCATCTTTACAGGTATTACTTTTGAAATACACATAGATATAAAACATTTAGCTCTGTATGAGATCATCAAGTTAACTGAAAGAAGGTTATTTATTTCGGCACTTTCAAATATGCGGCAAGCCGGCCCGAGTCAGGCTACGTTATAGTCTCTTGTTTTATTAAAGTGAGAGCAAGTATTTACTACCTGTAATTTCGTTGCCAAGTTCATCGACTACTAGGCAACAAATGCTTTCTTCTTCTAAGTTCATGCACCAGCAGTTGCCTTATTTGCACCAGTTGGTACAATTTCTGCCGTGTGAATTTTCAACTATGCTTGTACAATTTTCTATAGCTTTTCTTTTGGTTGTTGCTTCAATCTTCGGTTCTGTGCTCGAGCTATGTTGTAGCTCAAACATATACGGTCTGATTTCCCACTTCTCAGGCTCCTGCTGTTGTTCTGCCAATTGTGCAGATCCAATTGTATCAACATAACAAGCGCGCGCTATCCTCCGAGTCTAAGACCGAAGAATTACCACTTTTGGATAGAAGAGCAGGCAAAGGATCATCTTCTTCCATTTCGAGATGCAAAAACCTAAAAAATTCGCTAAAAAAATTGGAGATATTTTTTTTCAAAACAATGACTGCACAGAGCTTATGAGTAATGAACGACAGTCACTTAAACATATCTGCCGTCATTGGTAGATATCTGTCTCATTCCCTTATAAGATTGCACAAATGAATTCATTTTCCTCAAAATGTACGTTTTTTTTCGGAAAAACAAATCGATAACAGTGTCACACTTTATATTTTCATATACATCAATCCTGCCAAATATTTTAAAATATTTGTTAAAATTTCTTATAATTGTTAAAACAATTATTGCCCAAAGTGTAGGTGAATAGTGAAATATATTCTACCGAGCCGAGAAGCGGCAAGGTCGATGTTTTTCTTTAGCATATATCAAATCAGTGAATGGTGTCTTTTGCGCGCACTGATTGGTTCCCTAATCAAGGAATACCCTACGATATTCCACGCTCGCATGACTGTACACGAAAATTGACAACAAGGCGTCCCGGTTTCCGGAAAGTTTGAGCGAAGCTGAAAATTCAGAAATAAATGAGAATGCCATCCCAATCAATACAAAGAAAGCAACGAAATTTGGTTTGGGTGTTTTCCCAGGTAAGGTTTTATTTTTAAACATTATTCTACGTCTCCATTTCACAAGAGAAGTTAACACGAAACAATTGTCAACTTCCGAGTCTCTACAAATTTCAAAATACGGCATAAAAACACAAAGATTGTAATTTTTTACTTCACTGATTCACTGGTTGGTATACGCTAATGTAATTACTCACTTCAGTGTCGGAGAATATCCTGGTCTATTCACCTCCACTTCGCAGAATAATTGCTAACTAGGCACCGACAGTGAAGGGAATAAATGTTTTAGTATGACCCCAACAAGTGAATATCACGTTCAAAAACAATTTATTTTCATTTGAATAAATTCAAAAAAGCGCGAACAAAAACGTCTCACATCCGGCATGAATACTAAAAGTGAACATGGATAAACATTTATTTTTGTTGACCAATCAGAACGCGCAAAAAGTTATATTCACTTGTTGGGTTTATACAAATTCAGGATAGATCATTGGCAATTTACACACAAAATAGCTTGTAGCTGCTAACTCTTTCAATAACAGTTGTGTTTTCATTTTCAAAATCAAATCATTTCTTTGCACTAGCTTAAAAACATTCATTAGCATGCATCTAATAGAGGCGTAGTTGTACATGTCCCTAACAGTGTGAGGAAAGTAGGAGGAGAACATCTGGGGATAAATTGTTCGACCGTGGCGTCATCTACAAATTTAATTGTATTCTTACATTCTCTCGCCATATTCTTTACCAGTATGCACAACAGAAGCGGAGCAACTTTAATTTCTTTGAGATCCCACCATTAAGTGCTACGGTATTAGAGTATTGATTACCAACACGTACAATCTGGGATCTGTTTGTGAGGAAGGAGGCGATCCAGCTCCTGATGTGATTATTGGTCCCCATTTCTAACAATTCATTTAGTAACACAATATGATAGACCAAATCAAAGTCTTTACTATAAAATCAGGGGAAATACGTAGTAGCCCCCTTTATCAAGGGTTCCCAAATTATGTGCAGGAGAAAAACCAGGGTGTGTGTAGTTGACTTTCCATTCAATGCAAGCTGTTCATCATCAAATTTGTCGGAGATTTTGAAAAGCAGCATGGTATATAGTTGAGGGTAAACCCTTCGAGGACTTAGCCAGGGTTGAGGTGAGGGAGACAAGACGCAGTTCACCTTGGACAGACTTAGGAGGATTACGCATGAGAACTGGTACAACAATTGCCAGATTGAACTTTTCAGGAACGTGGCCTTGCTCTAGAGATTAGTTGCAATTATCAGTAATGCATGGAGTCAGTTCAAAGGCAAATTATTTCAGTACGATACTTGGCATATCGTCCAAACGACGTTTTAGTTTTCAGCTGTCGCAGTTTACTCTAGGGACCAACTTACGTAGATCAATGTGTTATATTTTGGTTCCGCAGAATACTTCGACGGAACAAGATTAAAAGTTTTCCAAAAGGAGTATTTTATAACTTTCCATTACTTTTTAGAGTGTAAGTATCACAGCAACGCAATAATAGGACATTGTTACTGTTTAGTTCACGCTTCTTTTTTGGGTTATTTGATTGAAAACTTAATCCTACTTTTGCAGTGTAGGGTGGGCGCGATTTCTTCCCCAAAGACACATTTTAAAGCTACTCTGCAACAATAAAAGCAATATGAAACATTCTGACTTTTTATAAATTAAACTACAGTTCATTTTTCATCCTGCTCACAATGCTATAGCAATCGCAATTAATATTAACACTTTTAACAGAAAAATAATATATTTTTTCTAAAAGTGTTATTCTTTCCATTGCAATAATTGATTTTCAATTGTTATTATTCAAACTTTTTAACCGTACTTGCAAAGTCCTCTAATGTTGGCACACGTGGAATTCTGCATCTCAACCTTTTCTTCACACATTCTTCACCGACTAATTGGTTCTTGTTATTCTTGTGACGTCACGTTTCGGCAAATCCTTGCCCTCTTTAGGTCTGAAGAGAACAAGGAGTTGCCGAAACGTTACGTCACGAGAACAACAAGACCAAAGTACTCAGTGGAGAAGATCGAGTGCAGAAGAATTGACATCGTTTTAAAACCGAACCACATACTTGATTAGAACACATAAAGAACACAGTTTCATAACTCTTTAGAAATGATTTTAGACTATTAGTTTCTAATTCTAGCAACGAGTGTAATTCTTGCACATATAACAAGTACCATTTTGTTTTTTATCAAAAAATGTATGGAAATGCAGCACAAATAAAACAATTAATGCAATGACCTTTGTAACTATTTAAATGGTGCGAGAAATCATAACTCTCCGTGTAACGTTTTCAAGCATTTTTCAGCTTCTGAAGACAATCCTCTTGTTAATTCTGCTACTCAAAGATTGAGACACCACACTGGTTTCACCAGATTACAGATTCATTGATGAATGATCGGATGTTTTGTCGGTTAATTGTACTGCCGACAAATAAGTGGGCTGGATGGCAAACTTTGTTCAGCTTCAGTGTAAAAATCCACCTAAAAGTCGCCCAACAATCGTTAAGCTTGCACAGTTTCTTCCCATTTCCTTTTGGTCCACTAAAAACAATACATTTTTATCTTAGCAAAACATTACTTGCAACGCGCAAAAACTCTGCTATATGCTGAAAAGGATCAGTTGACAAGGATTAATGGCAAACGAATTTGCCAAACATTGTGACTTGAACTTTCATGCACTTTTACATATTCTTGTTAAAAGTAAATTTGAGGTTCGTTTTGTTCAGATAATATTGCTTTATATTAAGAAAGGTAACTTAGGTAGCTGAAGTAATTCTTAACACAAACGTCAATTCAGTGTTACTGTACAGAGCAGAGACATGGCGTATCACAAACTAACTAGATTATGCTGCAAGAGGGAAGTCTAAGTTTTGGACTGAAGCAGAACGTTCGTAATTATTTTCAGGATTTCAGCCTCAAATTCTAAACATGTTCTTAAACATAATTGTTATTATTGGGTGTACAGTTGTTATTTTCCATTCGCACAAACCATCCGGAGGCATAAACGTTTTCTTCAATTAGCCGCTACTGGTGGCTGGCCAGCCAGAGAGAAATAAAATAATAAATCAAATGCTTTAAAAAGGTTGTACATGTACAACACTATCGGTGATGTTGCACTGATGAATATTAGCCGAGACACAAATTATTTCCATGATTTTGTGCAGTATCCAAAACAAACGTTGTTGCCCTTCCTCAGTCTCGGCATGTTTATAGCAAACTCTTAAATTTTGGGCATTTTTCAGCCTCATGTTCTTTTAAAGAAGGTTCTTATATAAAAAGAGTGTAATTCAAATGAAACCTTTGGGAGAGAAAAGGTCAAGAACTAGTGTGAAGCACCTCATCAGCAGGAGGAAGTGAAATTGGAAAGAAAACACTCTACGGACGAGTGGAACACGCATCACAAGGCAGACTTTTATATTATTATTGAATCCTCAGGGTAAAAGGAAAAGCAAGTAAGCCACCAAAAACAGTGTGAGAAGTGCAAACCAGGCACAAACTAGAATTTACAGTTAATTAGTTGAATTGGGAAAAAGCTTCCAAAACAATGCGTTAGGGGTTTTTATTGCGTCGCAGGCTTTATTCAACGAAGTTAATTAACATTTTTAAAATCATAATAATTGCCTGTGGAGTTGTAGCTACAAGTTAATATTGCACTCACATTAAAAATATATATAAATATTATCAAGAGAAGCAGCTTGTTTTGGGAACCAACGTAAACGGAACAGGATTGTGTTTTACTTACGCCAACGGATTGCTGGAACGTTTTCAGCTTAAACGCGTCATCCCTTTTAAAGCTTTTAGTTTTGTTTTATCATATAACCCGTTACCGATGGTTGCATTATCTCTAATACATCGGGGTTTTGCAACGTCAAGGCAAAAGCTA
>JAOEJI011052900.1:0-13037 GCA_025448255.1 Umimayanthus chanpuru
AAAGTGAACAAGAACACGTTAAAACTGAGCACAAAGACATGGTTGAATGTCTTCAACGAGTGGTGAGTGCAGCGCCGTGAAGCAAAATAATTTGAAGACTGATCTGAACTGTATAATTAATAAGTAATATGAAAAAATTCCTCTGACAGCAAAATAGGACTCGGCCTGCGGCCTCGTCCAATTTGGCTGTCCTCGGAATTTTTTCGTCCAATTATTTACAAAATGGGCAGCATGTAGTCCTATTACATATACTAATATAAATATTGACCGCCAATTGTTAATATAATATAAAATTTTGAGTTATTGTGTAAACTTGGGTTTTTCACTTATATTACAATTCAAAGTTATAAATAAAACATTCAGGGTTCGTACTCTCTTGACCTTTTGAAACAGATTCGTACCCAGTCGCTTTAGGGGCACGCAAAGGATTGTGAGGAAGACAGAGAGTTCGTCTTTCCCATAATCCCCGGGGGCGGCTCCTCTCCGCCCCCTAAAAGCGACTGGGTACGAGTCTGCTTTTGAACATTCAGGACTTTTCATGACCGTTTCTGTGACCTTTAGGAGTTTTCCGCCATCTAATTTTGACTATATTTTCTTGGAATTACCTAAAACTATTCTCAAATAGAGCTTTACTGGCACTAGAACAACTTTTAGAGGGCCACGAATTTATCAATTTTTTCTACTGTCAAGTGCTACTCTCGTTAAATAGTCTTTGTTGTTGTTGTTCTTGTTGGTTAAGATAGAATATAGGTAACCTTTGGGATAATAGAATAACACTAATTTACTTAAAAAATAAATTATCTCATGGGAATAAAGCTATCTGTACTTAAATCGAGTCGAAATTCTGTTTTCTGCTTGTTCTAAAAACAAACTGACCCCGTTCTGAAACAGTAATTTTCATTTTCCACGACTTTCCATGACCTAAATCAAAAGTCCATGACTTTCCAGGCATTGAAAACGAATTTGTAAAATTCCATGACTTTCCAGGTTTTCCTTGACTTTCCAGGTTTTCCATGACACGTATGAACCATGTTATTAATAGTGCTGGCAATCCAAAATAGCCAAGAGGTTGAATATGCAAGGTTGTCAGTTTGCAAATTCTATAGATGGGCATTCATAGACACATTTGCGCAGCACATCATACAACATATACCAGACAAGGTAGCGCAAGTTGCACAAGCAAACTTTAACCTACTTAAATGTCATTTATCAGAAAATGCCAAACAAATATACATTGTAAAACAGTGATATCTCAATTTCAACTCTATAAAGATAAATTGATCAGTAGCTTTCAATAAACGTATGTGTCAGTTTTTCCTTAAGTAGAAGGAAATCGATGGATACTTGTATCAAACGAAAAAAGTACGTCAGAGTAGAAAACCCATTATCTACAATGCCGTAACTATTGGCAATTTCATTAAGGTTGTGTTACAGCAAAAATCTTGAAAGTTACCTTGTAGGCAGAAAAGGTATACCATGGGAAAAACACTAGTGCTAGTTCGACTTCTGGATGGTTGATACACACTGCACTCAGAACGGCAAACAGTACGCCTGACTGGAGAGCAAGAAACATCAAATCACACTAACACATTTCTGCATTACACCCTCTCAGGGCCAAACACGCCATATGCCCACTTATAAATTGCTGAATTCTCCTAAACTTTCTATATAGTTTTGTAGCAAACAGGTTGCGAGAATTTTGTTTTTCATCTTAGATAACTTGCTGTTTATGATCATTTGTTTTATTCTCTTTACCTATCAACTAATTTTGTGTGGATAATTTAAGGAGAGCTTACATACTGATAAACTGGCTGGGGCTGAAAGGGTTAAAAAGTGGCTGTTCAGCGCCGCCATTAAGCTCCCTTCCCAGAAACCACTGCACTCCCACAAACCAAGTTCACCTTACTCTACCCTTTTCCTACTGCCAGGAGCTTAACTAATGTTGCTTAGATGCCTGTGGATGAGGCAAAATAAAATCATAAGTTAAGTAAGCATCAACTTAAAAGACGCTTGATATATACATATTTGTGACAAAAGCTTAATCTAACCTTGGACGCCACCTGCTTGATTTCTACAGTAAGTTAGCTGAAAAACTGGTATCCATAGATAAACTTAAACCATAGAGTTGTACTTACAGATCACCTAGACTATCTAATCCAGAAACAAAATTAAATATTTTTTCTCAGAAAGACAAAACAAAACAAACTATGTCAAGTATAAAAGAGAATCTGGCAACAACACAACGAAATGAATTAATTTAGTACTCCCAGGGGGGAAACTCCCAGGAGAAAATGATGGGGGGATGGAGAGGCAGGGTGGTTCAAAACAGGTAGGTTAAACCCTAAACCCCCCAAAATACCAAATTTTAGCCACATTCGAAACTATGAAAATACCATGTTTTGCATATAGAAAAATGAAAATTATGAGATTTCCAAAGGGACGGCTTCAATCGCGCTAAATAAATAGCTTCAGAAAGTTTATCAAAAACTAAAAAAGTGCTTACATTTTCCTTTATACCAGTCTTAAAACGGTGTAAAAATGCTACCTAAAAATACTTAACTGTAAGAAATGATAACGACCCTAAAAGCAAAGTAAAGTGTCATTGAAAAAGAACAGTGCTCAAGCTTTCGAACACTTCTATTGGTTTTTTTTGGCGCTATTCCCTGATCAGATATCTGAGGGAGAAAGGAACCAACACACACACGATTATGAACAACGTCAACTCACTGCTCCTAACGAGGCATGCAGTGCTCCACTTGTGGCAATTCTGAATGCTTGACTTGCAAACGAAGCAAATACACCTGCCACAAAAAATACAAACAAGTTAATTGAGTTTACATTAGAAGAGTTTTTTATACAACTGTCAACTGAAACTAAAGATTTGCAATTTGCATTGATATTGGACATGACATAACTATTACACTGCATGGCCGTAATAGCGATACTAAGTCTGTGTTTGGCAGAGTGGACAGTATGCCATAACCTTCAATAAGTGTTTCTAGATCAATGGAATTTTGGTTGTGGGTGAAAACAAAAATTATGTAAAACTGATTTTAAAATTTTTGGTATTTTCTTAAATAGCAAAATAATATTAATAACTACATACACTTTTCACTACTTTCACGTCGACATTTGGGACACTACCACTACAGTACACATATGATTTATGAACTCACCTCCAGTCAGGTAAAATGCAATGAACTGTTCCCTTCCAAACATTGCTGTAAGCCAGAGAAAATGATTAGAGTAAAGGCAGTAGTTTCTATAAACCCGGGGGTTACTCAAACGTCTCATTGACACTTCAGTTATACTATGTAATTTGGTTACCAAAAATATTGGTAGTATGAAAGAGGAAGGGAGGGAGATGAGGGAGCAGGGCAGGGAGGAACAGAGAAGAGAAGTTAGACGAGGGGAGGAGGGGGGCAGGAAGGAGAGAAAGACCAGAGAGAGGGCAGGGAGGAGGGGGAGGAAGAGGTGTAGGAGGGGGAGGAGGATGTGGGGAAGGAGGATGAGGAGGTGGAGGTGAATGAGGAGGAAGTGCATGGGAAGAAGGGAGGGGGAAGAGGGGGAGGGCGAAGAGGAGGAGGAGGAGGAGGGAGAGGGGAAGGAGGAGGAGGAGGGGGGGGGGGGGAGGGGGCTGGGATGAGGATTGGGGAGGCAGAGGTGGAGGTGGAGGAAGAGGAGGAGGAGGAGGAGGAGTTGGAAAAGGAGGGGGAGGAGGTGGAGAAAGAGGAGGAGGAGAAGGAATAGGAAAAGGAGGGGAAGGAGGGGGAGAAAGAGGAGGAGGAGAAGGAGTAGGAAAAGGAGGGGGAGAAGGAGGAGGAGGAGAAGGAGTAGGAAAAGGAGGGGGAGGAGGAGGAGGAAGAGGAGGAGGAGAGGTACAGGAAAGAGGACGAGAAAAAGGGAGGGAGAAAGAAGAGAGTAGGGAAGAGAAGGAGTAGGAGTATGATTGCTTAGGAAGATGGCAAAGAAGAAGGGAAATTCTAATTGAGGAGGAGAGTGTTTGCTGCACAGAGCCTCTTGTTGATCAAACTAATAGTGATTTAATTTCATGAAAATTTACCTTGAATGGTTGGTGCAAACGTCCAAAGAACATACATATTGATCCCTAGATGCCAGAAGTCCATGTGACTAAAACAACTGGTCAACAACGTGATGGGAGGTGCTATGGATCAACAACGGCAGCAATCAGTAGGCAACACAATGATTTACCACACTGAGAAATACAATACATATATTTTATTATAATTCTCACACCTCCCCCCAACTGAATAACTTCTTATCGACACACTGACCTGCCAACCTGGTACCCAGTGAAGGGGAAACTCCAACAAATACAGTTATAATTCAAAAGCCAAAAATACCCTTAATTAGAACTTTACACACAAAATATTTTACTACAGTGGCACCCATGTGCCACGGCATAAAAAAATACTCACAGTAAAAACGAAAACCACACAGCAAAAAAGAAAACCTATTTCTCTTTCCTAATATGCTTTTCGCTCTTAAAAGCACATTTTGGGGGGGTTTTGGCTGCCATTAATAAACAAGAAATTTTTAACAAGCAGTATTTTAAATCTGTTCAAGAACAAAGAAACCTTAAATACCACAAATATTTGTGACAGGTTTCACATCAAGTACCATGAAAGTTACGTCACCAACAAATCTCAGCTGCCAATCAAAGCAAGGGACAAAAAGCTTCAGGGTCTGTTTCCAGTAGAAACAATATCTTGCCATACCTTATTTCTTGCCATACCTTATGAAATAATTGAGCTTCTGTAACAAGTTTTTTTGTTTGTTTTAAAGCTCTTTTCCAATAAAATAATACCATTTCTTAACAAAAAATTACACCAGGTGTATAAAGCATTGCTGTTTTTCTCTTTTTGGGGGGTTGTTGTTTTTTTATCTCAGTGGTTTCCAGTCCCCCAGGTGGTTAACAAATTTAAAAATGCTTCATAAGCATTTACTTAAAACGCGACAGAAAAATCTATTTTTATCGTAAGAAGTAGCAACAAAAATGTCAGCATACCACTGAACAATTAAAATCAGCAGAAAACGTTTGTTCATCAACCTCGAAAAAAGTAAAAATGGCTTTATATCGTTTATTTGTCCAAAGAAACTTTAAAATACTCAGGAAACGTGAAAACGACCGCGAATGTGGTAAGTTGAATAAAACAATAATATAACAGTACAGTACTTGCGTCATTGTTATTTGGCAAACCAGGAAAATAAAGAGCCTTTTCAAAGTTAAAGACACAAACAACCAATACCATCTGTCCCAAGTGATTTATCATGGTTTATGCTCATGCAGCGAAGAATACGTCGGAGAAACAAAGAGAAATTTGGCGGTGCGAATTGCTGAACACAGTGACGTTAAACAAAAATCTGAACCAGCGCATCACCTACAAAAGAACCCGGGCCACACATTCCATTGGAAGATTTTATTTAAAGCAAGGAACACTTTCAAACGAAAGATTGTCGAGGGACTTTTTATCCAAAGAAGTAACCTCTCCCTAAACAAACAACTAAAATGTTTTATGGCCCAACTCTTCCCAAGGGGAATAACTTGTCTGAACAGTTATACTCATGCCAGCACGCCTGTGTGCTTTTATCTGAAGATGACCTCAGTGTCGAAAACGTCTATGATCTTTAAAACTTTTAACAACTTTTAGCCTTTTTGAGTATATAATAATATAATAGTGTAAAATGTGCAAAACTCGCAAAATAAACACACTTATCACTGTTGCATAATCATAAATAATGTCAGTCTAACTAAATTAGAATTAAAAGGCCCGATGACCACGTGATCATCTAACAATTTCAATGCAATGCTCCTCCTCAACCCTTTAACGGCATGAGGCGCATAGGTCACATACAAGGGTTCTCCACTTTCCTCTGTTTCTTGCTAGTTTTTCAAGTTCACTCCAGGATTTTCCCGTAGCTTTAGTTCTTGCTCTGTAGATCTTCACCAGGTGGCTCTTGGTCTTCGTCTATTTCTCTTTCCTTGGGCGTTCCATTTTAGTACTTGTCTTGTGACATTATCTTCTGGTTTACACAGTGTGTGGCCAGTCCAACCCCATTTGCGGTGTAGAATTGGCACACTCCACTCTTTCTTGCCCTGTCTTATTCCACAATTCCTCGTTTCTGACTTTGTTGGACCACTTGATAGTAAGCATGGATCGCAAGCATTTGTTAACGAAAATCTGAAGCCTGTGTGTTGTTGCCTTGGTTATTTTCCATGTTTTGCAGCCATATAATAGTACGGTCTTAACATTGCTATTGAAGATGCGGAGTTTGGTGGACTGTGAGATTACTTTGGACCGCCAGACTGGTTTCAGGGTAAGGAACGCTGACCTTGCTTTGCAAATTCTCGTCTTGATGTTTTTATCTGCAACTCCGTCTTTCGCTGTAACACTCCCTAAGAATGTAAATGACTCAACGTCTTCAAGGATGTCCACATCTAACACAGTTCCGTCATCAACTGTGTTGTTTATGAGCATGACCTTGGTTTTATCTTTGCTTACGTTTAGTCCAATTTTGGCTGTGTTGGCCAGTTGTGTGGTTTTCTGCTGCATTTGCTGGTGGCTGTGCGACACTAGTGCGATATCATCCACAAAGTCAAGGTCATCCAGTTGGGACCAAGGGGTCCATTGAAGGCCAAGGTTGTGTACTTCCATCATTCTGTGCATTATCCAACCTACTGTTATTAGGAACAATAATGGTGAGAGTACGCAGCCTTGTCTGACTCCAGTATCTACTGAGAAAGGTTCTGAGAGAGAGCCATTGTGAACTACTTGGCAGTGTCGATGGTTGGTACAATTTCTGGATAATAGTGACGAGTTTCTCTGGTATACCATAGTGTCTCATGAGTGCCCATAGTAAGTTGTGGTCAAGGCTGTCAAATGCTTTCTGGAAGTCAACAAAATTGACGTATAGCGAAGAATTCCATTCAAGTGTTCGCTCAACGATTATGCGAAGTGTAGCAATGTGATCTGTGCATGACCCGTCTTTCCAGATGCCTGCTTGCTGGTATCTAAGTTCTGCATCCAATGTGGTGGTGAGTCTGTCCAAGATAATTCTATTCAACACTTTGCCAGGCACTGACAGCATCATCATTGGTTTTTGCACTCCTTAAGATTGCCTTTCTTTGGTAGTTTTATTAGGTGTCCATCTTTCCACTGCTCTGGAACATCTTCTTCCCATATCTGCTGAAAGAGTTCATGAAGCATTTCTGTTGATGTTTCTAAGTCTGCTTTGATAGCTTCTGATGGAATGCTATCTGGGTCTTGTGCCTTGCCAGTCTTCAGCCTCTTTATAGCGTTTCTAATCTCCGTTCTCGTAGGTTTGCTAGTATTGATGGGAAGTGGATAAGAAGCTGGCAGGATATCGGCTGGCTCTCTTGGTGGCGGTCTGTTAAGAAGTTCTTCGAAGTGTTCTGCCTACCTCTTTAGCTGGTCTTCCTGCCTAGTTAGAGTTCTGCCATTCTTATCTGTGACTGGAATGTCATTCTTTCCCCTTTTGCCCGATAGCTTTCTTGTGGTCTCGTATAGTTCCTTTATGTTTTTCTGTGCTGCTGCATTCTCTGCCTGTCTTGCAAGACTTTCTACAAAATTCCGTTTGTCCCTTCTGATGCTACTTTTCACATCCTTGTTGGCAATGGTGTATTGTTTCTGTTCCTCTGCTTTTCCAGCTCTTGTTCGACTGTTGTTTAGATCTTTTTTTCTAGCTTTTCGTATTTGTACTTTTCTCAGCGTCTCAGCCGTAATCCATTCTTTATGCTGCCTTGTCTTCCTGCCCACAGTTTCTTTTGCATGTTTCCTTCCAAGATTTTCTTGTCCTTTGCCATTTGTTCTCTAGGAATTAGTCTTCTTCATCTAAGTCCTGCAGCGCCTGGAATCTGTTTGAAAGACTAATACGGAATTGCTCCACTATGGCTTGGTCCTTAAGTAGTGTAACGTTGTATCTGTTATCCATTCTTTTTGCATCTGTGGGAAATCTCGTGAGTTTGAGCTTCAGTTTTCTAATACGAAGGTAGTGGTCTGTTGCAACATCTGCTCCCCTCTTCGCTCTTATATCCAGCATTGACCTTCTAAAACGTTGGCTTATGCAAATGTGGTCAATTCGATTTTCTGTGACATGATCGGGCAATATATATCCAGGTCGCTTTATGCACTTTCTTTTGGGGAAATAAAGTTCCGCCAATAACTAAGCTGTTGAAAGCACAAAATTCAGCAAACTGCTTTCCGTTTTCATTTCTAGATCCGAGTCCATGTTTCCCCATAACACTTCAATTTCACTGCCAGTGTTGCCTTCTCCAACTTTTGCGTTAAAATCATCTGTCATCAAGATCATGTCTTTCTTCTGTTGTCTATTCAAGACTTGCTGGAGCGTGTTGTAGAAGGAGTCCTTGGTTTCCTGATCTGCATCGTTTGCTGGAGCGTAGCATTGCACGACTGTAACCTTGTGTAGAATCTGGCAGTAATGATCCTTGAACTAACTGGTTCCCACTCTATCTCACAATTTCAATGCAATGGTGCAACAAATTCACATAAAACGAACTAAAATGGAAGACTATAGACTCTAGATTCAAACCATGGCTAGTAACAAACAATCGAAACTTAAAGATATCGTTGACGAAGGATTCGTACAATCTACAAAAGTGAAGATACACTCTTGAAGTCCAGCAAAACAAAAAACGGCAAATGGAGAAAGAATGTTTTATGCTTTGCTAACCGATGGAACGGTGTATAGAAAAATCGTCGCTTTTGCACAAGCGACCATTAGTTTGTAACATGTAGAAGAATGGAAATACTACGAACTAACCAACTTGAAAGCCAAAAAGCCAGCCCAAGAGACACCAGGCACATCAACAGCCCCATCGAGTTCATGGCCACGAGCACCACGAAGGCGACGGAAACAACGAGGGCCGGAGGTCTTAAAAAAGATTGTACACAACTTTCAGGAGTCGTGGCGTTGGAAGATATTTATTAACTATCAACTCCCTAACGAATTTTATATGAATAAAAGTTCGTGAGCTTTTTCTTCTCAAAAACGAAAAAAATACGGGAAATTCCAAAAAGAGAAAATCCGACAAACTGTTATTCGGTCAATCCAAATATCCTTAGAAGCAAAAAAAGGGAAAACCACACGCGCATTTTGGTACTATTACATTTTAATGAAACCAGAAGTAAAACTGTGAAACCAAATCTAATAAATGTGCTCTGATGAGCACACAAAAAAAACACAAAAAAAAACATTCATTCACTGTAAAAAAAGGAACATCAACACAAAACCTAGTACATTTACAGTACCGCGAAAAGAACAGAAAACCAAAAAAGCCCATACATTTACAATAAGCAAAGCTTTAACCAACAACTAAATCTAGTAAATTTGCTCTGATAGGCATATAAAAAAACTCAATACATTTACCTATAAAAAAGAAACATTAACACAAAACCTCATACATTTACAGTAAAACCACGAATTCCCAAAACAACAGAGAACCAAACCAGAAAATCCCATACATTCACTATACCAAAGCATTAACCAACAAGTTTCGTGACACACACACACACACACATTCTGAAAACCTACATATTGAAGCATTGCCACCAGCAATGCTTAAAATTATAGGTCATTAGACACATTTCAAAGTGTTCAAACATACTAAAGTGCTGTGATATCTGTTCAATATGAGAAGAGATTCCAATGATTTCCAAACAAAACAACTCACACTATTACTTGCTACTGTACATGGTTATACATGTATGAACAGTGGCATTAACCTGCAATGGGATGCGATAAGAACCACCGTGTCATCATCATTTCAAACTGAGGTACCTTCCACAGTAAAAACACGACAGAGTTGATAAATATTATTCCTACAAATAGAAAACATGAATAAGGCAATTAGTTAATTTGCTCAGTCAGTAAGTACATGTATGGGATGCTATTAACAAAAAGCGTTACAGACTCCCCACCCTGGGGGTGGGGGGTGGGGGTGGGGTATAAGAGGAGGAGATACTCCCTTGGTTGGGTGTCAGAGGTCAAAATTAATGTCTGAAAATTTAAAAGTTATAATACCCCAACAAATACCTTATCTAGAAATTTGACCACCCTACAAAACCAACCACTCCTGGAAAATCATCCTGAGTACAAGTAAAATGTCACTTCTGTCATCTGTTTCATCAGTGATATTAATCAAACTTTCTTGTGTTAAGAATGCATACTGATTTAGGAATCCCCTACACGTTATGGCTTGCTAATTTCAACCCCTTAAAATACAAGCATCCCAAACCTTCAGTTTTGAACAGGCTCAGTTGTTGCACCCACACTCTGGAGAACTTGGGCATAAAAACTTAAAGACCATCATCAACACCATCACCATGACTATAACCTAAAGGTTACTACCACTAGATCACCCTCACTATCACCATCACTAGTATCATCAAAACAATCACAATTATCATCACCACCATCATCATCAAAACCTTCAGTCACTTTCACCACCACTGTCACCTTCAACATCACTACTATCATCAAAGCCATCAACTTCATCATTATCATTGCCACCATCACTGCTATCGTCATCAAAAGCATCAGCACCATCACTAATATAATCACCATCACTCATTATTATCATCACCACTATCATCATCTTCATCATCACTACTATCATCATCAAAACCATAACCTTCATCATTATCATCATCATCACCACCATCACTGTTATTATCATCAAAAGCATCATCATCACCATCACTACTATCATCACCATCACCCATTATCATCATCAGCAAAACCATTACCATCACAACCATCACCTTCACCATCACTATGATCATCAAAATTATCACCATCATCATCATCACCATCATAACCATTATTGTCACTGTCACTGTCACCCTTACCATCATCATTAGTCTCTGTTTTGCTAGCAGGTATACCATAATTTGAAACATTAAATAAACAAAAATCAATTAAATTGACAAACCAGCTGCTGTTTTTGATCCATCTGGGAGTGAATTCCACCACCCATTGACCTTAATAAAAACAAAATAACAACAATAATTCTATATTTCCACCTATGTGTCAAAAAATATTAAACATTCTAGGATAAATTTAAATTAACTTCTAAATAAAAAATCAAGTCTGGGCCGTAGTCCAGTCAAACCCCTGTACATCAAATAAAAGATAGGGGAGTAAATTAAAGGAAAGACAATATGAGGGGGAAAAATTGATTACTTATATACAGTTATTGAACTCAGATTGTCAAAGACAATGCAAATACAGAACTCATACAATGCATTCAAGTGAAGATACACTTAAGGATAGCTATGAGTTTCAATCAAATTTGTAAGAAATTTTGTTTAATTAAATGATTTGCAAAATTGGGTTTTTTTGTCTTCTAAAAAAACAAAACAGACTATAATTGTCACTAAGAAGATAAATTTAAGAACACTTAATAAACAAAATGACACAGCACCAAAATAATGAAAAAGCCAGATGTTTGAATAGAAAATAAGTCACGTTTAGGAAAACTAATACTAACCAGTTCTCTAAATTTGAACATTTTTAACTTCATGAAGCCATCAAAGTTGCCTTGTTGATTACTGTAATATGAGCGTGCTCTCTCGTATTGTAGAATGGTACAGCCACTGAAACTAACAACACCTGTCTGAAGAAACAACACCATTAATCAACTTCCCAGGTTTGGGAATTATATATTAACTGCTTATTAACCGAGAGTGAGGTCTGTATGGGAAATGTCAAACTGATCATGAGGCCTTGGTGTATTGAACAAGTGACAGCAAGGCTATACAATTTGATAAATTCCTGTAAAAGACCAAATGATGGAGGTTAAAAAGTACTGTGTTATATGGCATTATTTCTAAAAATGACAATTATAACACCATGTAAATGGAACTTCTATACTTTGCACATCCGGTTCTATCCGTGCATATGTCATTAACAATAATCTGTAATGTCCGTGAGCATTGCGGGAAATCCAGACCATTCAAGAACCAATCAGAATGTGGGATGTGGGTGAGATTATTCCTTTAATTAGTTGGTTTTCAGGGTAATACTCTGAAAATGTGGAAAAATACCTAAAAATGTCTTAATGCCTAGAAACTGCACTGCTTTTAAAGATCCCCAATCCTAGAGTATAAGAATCATATTGCAACAGGTGTCACTCGGTCGACACTTGACCGATGTCGATTGATATGTCAGCTGATATCTCCAAAGTCCCAATATGCCAGTCAATACCTGCACTGACCGACAATCCACAGATACTTGGTTGACATGTGGCCCATAGTCCACTGATATTTGGCCGACATGTGACCAATATTCACTTTTTGGCATTCATTCATGCAGGATGCACGTGACTGTTGGATGTTTTTTTCTGCGCTTTTTTGAACTTGTTCAGATGAAAATAAATTATGTTTGACAGTGCAATTATGTGCCCTCTTTATACTAATTAAAAACAATTATTCCCCTCAGTGTCGGTGCTTATAGTGAAAAAATTCACCACACCACTTCGGGGAATAATTGTTAATTAAAATATGTAATCATTCCCAACTTTACATGTATTGAAAAATATTTCCTTTGCCTGACTTGCAATTTAACTTGAGGCAACTTTAGTGTTCCTGCAAAGTGGAAGGACTGGTAAGGAAAACAGAACTTTGAAACAGTGGTGTGAGATTTTCTTCCTCTGCAACACAAATTACCGTAATTCAAGGAACTGATCAGAAGTTATAACATGATTACTTACTGCTACAGTAAACAAAAGAGGCCTCATTATCATCCGTGTCTTGCTGTATGGCAAGCCGTTCAAATTGTTATTTTCTTCTGGAGTTTTGCCATAAGATCGGTGTCCATTTCTGTTTAGGAATGTTTTCAGATTTCTTGTCCTTTGAAAGCAATGTAGGGGATTTTAGTGCATGTTATAGTTGGCAAATGAATATAAGATGTACTTAATAAATGCTTGTAACTAATACAGACTGATAGGGGGGGGGAGGGCTTAACCCTAAATTTGT
>JAOEJI011054011.1:0-13034 GCA_025448255.1 Umimayanthus chanpuru
GACAAAATCGTGAAATTATGGATCAATGCTTTTTTTGCAATCGTGATATTTGTTGTCCTAAATAGTTCAATCAATAGACTCTTTGCAAAGCGGGATCCTGCAATTTAGGAAGGCTGGTTTTTCTTAAGTCTGCGACTAAATCAGAAGTATGGTTTGATCAGCAGGCGTTGATATGTCTCTAATAGTAAGGCTTGGTGAAACTTTAAAAAATCGAAAAATATTTGGAAAAAGGTTACAGCGTGGGCCTGATTGTTCAAAGGTTTGTTAAATTTAACCAGTAAACAAGTCCCTATTCATTGGGTAAAATGTACACGTTCTAGAATTTGGCTGGACAACAAGCACATTGTATCCGATGGGTGATAGAGATTTACCAACTGAATAGAGTGATCCAGCTTTTGAACAGCTGGCGCTGTATGAACCCTGTGTATATGTATGATACAGTGCTTGTACCACGTGTTTAAACCTGTTATAGGTGCACCGGCTGGAAAGAGGATCATCCTGTTTGTTGATGATCTCAACATGCCCAAGTTGGATACTTACGGATCCCAACCACCCATTGAACTGCTGCGACAGTACCAGGTAAATTTTCAAATGTTTTTGTCTGCATATCTGTCCGTCCATCTGGCTGTGTGTGTGTGTGTGTGTCCATTCCTTCACCTGTCTACATTCATGATTGTTATCTGATACTTGTCCACGTCTATCTTCTATCTTTGTAATTACTGTTGAATGCTAAAGAAATATTTTCCAGTTCAAATTACTTATAAAACATCCTAGACCTGTTTGTTAGTTTTCATTTTTCATCTGTAAGTTTTGCTGTGTAGTTGTGAGTTTGTGTGTAAGTGTGTATGTATGTGTGTGTGCCTTATTGACCTAATTTAAGTTTGTTGTTGTGTGTTTGTTTAAATTAGATAAGTCTTAAGGTTTGCTTAAGGTTTTTTGGACGTACTGCACCCCTCTTTTCTACTAGCTATTCAAAACAACTGTCTCTTTTTGTAGATTGTTGGTAGAATAAAATCATTTTTTGCTTAGGTTTTTGTCTAATCTACATCCCTGACAAAAATAGTGAATCACAATTACACCCCCTTCCTCTTTCCAATGTTGTGTGGCATAAACCAACTTTGTGTTGCAGAGAGGGGGGGGGGGAGATAGGGTGTTTCATTTTTTTGTCGGGGATTGTAGTCACGTGTCCTATTGTCTGCTTGTCTGTCTGTTTCGTGCTTTTTTCTACAGTTGCTTAAGAAAAAAACAAGTGATAAAATATGTATTATTTAGTATATTAGAAGCCAAATGCGAAAAGACGGTGTTAATTACTCATTAGATGGGTGTTTTAATTTTTGGCTTTGTAGAAAGCAACGTTTCTTAAAGTAGGTATGTATTCGGAGACTGAAATATTTACCATACCTCATACCGTGGTTTGATATCCTGTTGATCATTTCTTATTTCAATGTAGGATTTCAAGGGTCTGTACGATAGAGAGAAGCTGTTTTGGAAAGAAATCCAAGTAAGTACTTCTGCATAAAGAAAGCGTTGTCTTTTTTTAAACTTAGTGTCTTTGTTATAGTCTCGAGCGATGAGCACCGTGATTTGGTTACCTAGGTTATTGTCTTGGAAAAGATGAAATTACCAAGGAAGGTTGCTATTTAAGCACATGCCTTGCCTTGATGGTATAGGTTTACTAAAGCAGAAACGCATTTGGGAGGAACAAACAAAAATGAAGGTATAGAGTCATTCCTCTTTAACATTAGACTTATTTTACTTGTGATAGGGGCGAGCGTAAATCAGTTCTTTTGTATGCAGCCTTCCAAGTAAGAGGTTACGGTTCAATCCGCAGTGACTTGAACGTTTGTTTCGATTCCTGTCTGTTCCATGAAGCATGACCTTTAAACAAAGCATCGTAAGCCTTTATATTTGACTACGAGTACTAGTTTGACTACGAGTACTACTTCCCAGCTTTTGAACTCGTAATGTTAACTACAAGATCTTCAGCAGTTTTCGTACTAAGCAGAAGACGGCCGCGAAATGAGAACCAAAAACGATTTTGCGAACTCCTGTCAAGAATTTGGTCGTAGCAAAAAATCGCACTCGTAGCTGAAGTCGTACTCGTTGTCAACTTTAAAGGTCTTTATTGTCATCACCATTGTCACTGCTTTTGTTGCATCGTCATTGTTTTGTCAGTTGTGCCACTGTCACTTTGCCACTGCCTTTGCTCATTTCCAATTTTCGTTACTGATTTTGTCATAGCCATGTTTTTTATTCTAACTATATACACGTACAGTCATAGCAAAGGTCATTGTGTTTGTTATTGTCACTGTAATTTCCATTGTCATTGCCCTTGCTTCTGTCTTCACTATTGCCTGTCAAGAATTTGGTCGTACTAAAAAGTCGTAGACGAAGTTGTACTCCTTGCCAAATCTGAAGTTCTCTACTCACAGAGTGGAGGGGGAGGGAGGAGGGGGATGGGTTGTTAAAGGACACACCGTTGTCTTTTATTATTAATTCATTGATAGAAACTTTGATTGGCGGAATTACCGACGACAAATGGAGTCATTTTACCCTTATGTCTGCAGGACATGACGATCTGCGCAGCATGTGCTCCCCCCGGCGGTGGCCGCAACCCTGTAACACCCAGGTTCATACGACACTTCAGCATGTTCTGTATCCCGTCTTCAGCAGAACATACTCTCAAACACATCTTCAAGGTTAGTTTGCCTCCTTTGGTTCAGGTTTAAGGATCTATCTAGTGGTTTGGGGTGGCCTTCCACTAACGTTCTCTTTGGCCCTCTCTTGTGCCCTTCTTTTTTAATAGTCTAACAACATTTTTTCTTCAGTCAATTGTATCAGGGTTTCTGATGGACTTTCCCCAAGAAGTGAGAGGTGCGGCTGATGCTATTGTCAGTGCCAGGTAATGTGAACGTAAATTGTGTTTAAGGGGGCCCCACCTGTTTTTGCTGTTCTGTGTTGAAATATTTTCTTAAATGTGCTTTTGATGTGTAAACAATTTTGATGAAATAAATAAGGGAATTTCACCGACTAATTTTTGAGTAAAATGCAATTGAACACTTAAAATACGGTGTTTTAGAGTCCTTGTCAAGTTACTATAGATACAAAACTTGGTTGGAGTATACAAGTTCATTAGTTTAAAGGTTATTGTAACATCAACCATCAACGAGTGGCAGTAATCCTTCACTACATACGAGTAAGCCTTTGAAAAAGGTTCAGCGGTAATGAACACTGAAGACTGTTTGGAGCCACCTGAAGACAGCTTGTATCTGATTTCTTTTTCAGTGCCATTCTGTGTCTACTTTCAAAGGTAGTGACACTTTACTGTCAGTTTTCTTATTTCTTTTGACCTTATCAACTGTTTTAGTCATACAATGGTCGGTCTCCTGGCCAGTCTTGAATAGTTCACACTACCTCTGGAGTCCCATCACTCACATACAACTTGTATTGTAAATCTCTCGATAATTGAAATCACTTTTGTAAATTTTGAGTGTTAATAAAGGTTGTTATTGTTGTAATTGATGATAAGCAATGTTAGAATAATACACTCCAAACCGAACTAGCAAACGTCTGATTACTAACGGTCAGAGATAATAAAAATAACAACAACAACAACAACAATAACAATTATAATTATAATTACAATAACAATAACAATAAGCGTCGTTGCCATATGCTCAATGGATCTTTACAACACATTACTTTTGAGTTAAAATTGAAAGATAAATGACATCAAGTGATAAAAATATACACTATATACTACTATTATACAATACTGACTGCTAAAACTTTATGTAGATTAAATAGATATAGCTTGTGTGCGGGCTAGGCCCTGATCCTGACGCTCCAATTAACATCTGTCATTCTTGCAATTTCCAGCGTTGAGATCTATGTTCGCATGAGCACGGACCTGCTCCCCACCCCCGCCAAGTCACACTATGTGTTCAATCTGCGTGACTTGTCCAAGTGTGTTCAAGGTACGTTTGCACTTTTCACTTGGCTTAAGTACAACACTGCAGTTGGACGTTACTGTAGTTCAGATATGTCTTCCTTCATTTCTTCCTTTCTTTTCTTCTTTCCTTCTTCATTGGGCACAAGTCTGTTGTATAGCATGATTTGGTCATAGGATACAAGGAGAGGCATACGCCAAAATCCATTCACCATTAAACATAACCAATGGATAATAACTATTTTTTATACTTTTTATACTTTCTCACTATTTACATCAAAAGAGAAAGAGAAAAAGACAAAATATCCGAGGATCTACAGAAAATAATGACTGTTCGTTGTCACCAGTTGTTCTATATATAAGCATATCTTTCTTGACACCGATAATTAATTAACTCGATGAATTTAGGAGGTGGGAGGGTGATACGACCCTGCCCCCCCCCCCCCCCTCCTGAGAATGAAGGGGTGAAAAATACCACCTGAAAGAGAGGGTGAGAGGATGTAGATGCAGCACCCTTATCTATTTACTCGAGTAGCTTTTAGAGTAGACTACCTGCATGTTCCCTTATTACTAGTATTTAGTTTTGATGTTTTCCATTCCCCAGGTGTTTTGCAGGCAGACTCAGGCGTCATCCGGGACCATGGTCAGATCTCCCGCCTATTCTACCATGAGACCATGCGTGTGTTTCACGACCGTTTGATCAACCACGAGGACAAGAGCTACTTCAACACCATACTTGCTGAGATGGCTCAGAAACATTTCTCACAGGTGCAAATAAGTTGATAGAGACCTACATGTATAGATCCATGACCATGTAATTTAAGGTTTGCCGTTTGCCTTCAAAAATTAGGAGTTTGTCCATTTTGGGGACCGTTCTATTTTTTGTGAGTAGGGGGCGGGCGGCATTCTCAGAAACTTGCCATGACTCCCTCCTCTATGCGCTATTTTGTTAAATGATCCCCCCTCCTCCTCCAACGTGATATTTTATAAGTGACCCGCTTAGAAAATTAGGAGACATCCCCAACAGACATTGTAGAATGGAAGGTTTCTTAAAATTTCATTTTAATTAAATCTAAAATTTTGTAGCGCATAGCTTATCCACGAAGCCACTTTTTTTCTTATTCTTGTTGATGATGAGTCACTAAGTGGTATATTTAAATTCAGTGTTTATCCGTACTCAGATTTTTGTTCTTTATTCTTCCTCATATTCCTATTCTTATCTTCTTTTTATTCTCGATCTAATTCTTTTTATTCTTATTCTTATTGTCTGCAGAATATAGAAGCATCACACTTCGAGACGAACCCTCTGCTGTTTGGGGATTTCATGAAGATGGGTGCTGATCCTTCCGACAGGATATATGAAGAGTTGTCAGACATAAAGAAAGTGAAGAACATTCTAGGCGATGTGAGTACTTGTTCTTTCGCGCTTTTAAAAACCTGAGTGATGTTAATACTCTGTAAAAGCAAGAATTGAAAAGAACAGGTCAAGATTAGTAGTACTGAAATTTTGAGAATTTAATACTTAAGACAGAAACTTTAACAGAGAATGAATGGGCATTTTGCGTTGGACAGGCATTGACGTTTCCATTTTGGACATTTACAGAGTGCTAACATCAGGTCTTCAATTGATTCAAAAAACGTGAGAAGGGTTCTTTCATCCGCAGAGGTTCCCTGAGGTTTTCAAGGGGGAGGGAGAACAATCGTGAGCAATGAATACATTGGAGGACTTAAACAACTCCGACTGGGGAAGAGTCTGCGGGGATCTCTGGGAATTTGTTGTTTGCTAGAGATGGATTATTGAACGAAAATAGTGGATAAACTATTTGGACTTTGTCAACTTTGGGTTTAATTGCTGTTTCAAGTCTGTTTTAGAGCTTTTGCTTTGCATTATTGAAAAGAAGTATGTTATGGATAACTGAATGGCCCTATCTCTCCTAGTACCTGGATGACTACAACATGAACTCGTCGAAAGAGATGAAACTTGTGTTCTTTATGGATGCCATCGAACACGTGTCAAGGTATACGATGCTGCTGTTGCAGCTTTGCGGCCTCGACTCACCTTTTTATTGTTATACTTCAGCATGTGCTTGTGCGTGGGTATGTGTGTGTATGTATGTGTGCGTGTCTTAGAGCGTTTTTCAACGTAAACAAGCTAACCGAACAGGATCCGAGAATGGACAGTCTGCGAACACTCAGCAAACGCATGAGACATATTTTGATTTTGATTGGTAAGGCGAACAAGATTTTGAACACAGTAAACAAAGTTGCGTTTCAACAGACTATGAATGAAAAACTGCAGTTTGTAAGTCCTTTGTAACTGGACAAACGAACAGTTTGACTAAGAACCACTAAAGTGTTGCCATTTTATCTTTCCTCGCATTGGGAGATGAAACAAAATAAACTTGTGGCGAAGACTTTTTCAAGGTCGAACGAAACTCGCTCTATCTACCAAAGACGTTTCAACAAATTTCGAAGATATCCGCAAATGTTCCCATTCTTTTCCCTGTGTGATAAAAAAAGCTATCCCGCGTCTTGAAGATTCAAACATTAATTTGATTACTTTACTCACACGCTGCTCTCTTTCATAGAATGTTTTTACCTCTCCAACATACAATTCATATCTTTGCACTCTCGTTTAATATCCTCTTTTTAATGCATTTTCAACAGGATCGCACGAATGGTTCGACAGCCACGAGGAAACGCTCTTCTTGTGGGCGTCGGTGGAACAGGGAAGCAGAGCTTGACCAGGTTAGTGTTTTGTTAGAAGATTGTGTGTACTCACAATGTAGTCAATACTCAGTTAGTTGGGTTGTGAGAGGGTTGCTACCAAGCAACGTCATGATCTAACCTCACTAATACTTATTTGGCATATGCCAGGTTGGCGTGCCATATGTCAACATACAAGTGTTTCCAGATCGAGCTCACCCGTGGTTATGACTACGCTGCCTTTCGCGAAGACTTGAAGCAGCTGTACAGGATGGCTGGGGTCAGCGGTGAAAATACTGTGTTTCTGTTCACAGACACGCAGGTAAAATAATTGTACACTGACGATTAGCGTGCCTCCTCTTCTTCTTCTTCTTCTTCTTCTTCTTCTTCTTCTTTATCTTTTTTTTAGAACTTCGTCTTTTTCTCATCTTCATCATCACCATTGTTATTGTTGTTGTTACTATTTTTTCTTGATAATTATTATTGTTTTACTGAGGTTTGGGCTTGTTATTGTATTCAACAGATTGTTGTTGAGGAGTTTTTGGAAGATATCAACAATATACTCAACTCTGGTGAGGTAAAGAGATACCTAACTGTTGATCTAGTAGCGGTGAATTCTCAGGTAATTTATTACTGTAACTATAACTGAACTTTCTGTCCTTTTTGTAAACAGGTTCCAAACTTGTTTGAACCTGAAGAGTACGAGCAGGTCATAATAGGAACAAGACCTTTTGCCAAAGAAGCAGGAATTGCTGAAGGGGACAGGCAAGTAGTAGTGTTCCATATTCTTGTTAACAAACTAACCTCATTTATGCTTATGCTATACTCGGCGTTTAAAATTCGTTTCTGTCAACAAAAAAAAACTATACATGTTGCGTTTTTAGAACGGCAACTGAACTGCAGAAATAGCCGTCTTCATCAAGAGTTGAAAGAGGGCCAGCAATAATGTATTTGTATTAAGTAACAAACATATTTTGAAAGGCTGAATCGATGTACACCATTGAAGCGACAAACTTTAACTGCAGGAAGTAGAAGAGCCTTGAATCAGAAATGAAATTGAAAAAAGCAATTGACACAACAAGCATCATTTACAGATGATATTGCTCACGGTCAACAACCACTGCGAGCTCTTGGCAAAATTAATTTACAGCGGCCTTACTAGCATTTGTTGTTCTTATTGTTTTGGAAGTGTAACATTTTGTTTTGCCTGTTTAGCAATGCCTGTCTTTCATCTATTGTTGCTTGAGCGATCATTAGAACGATAGAAATCCTCTACAAAAAAAAACTGGGCTTGTATATGACGACCAGATCTTTATTTAGATGGTTGCTACAATGAAAACTAATTAGGTTCGTGTGGCTACCAGGACTCGTAGTATATTCTTTCATCAAGATTGTATCTGTCATCGAAACTCTGTGAGAACTCCTTTTCAGCTGAGAAACTGAGAGAAATGGAATTGTTGGCTGAGCTATGGTTAGTCAGTTCGTTTAGCTTAAGGGGGAGTTACACGTAAAGTCGCATTTTCAGGCTTAATTACGTCATAATCGCTGGTATCTCGGTCGCAATTTTTATAAAAATGCAAATTTGAATCATAGCGACACAGGACCGTAGTTGCTAAAGATTCACAAATATTTCGAGAGTTTTTGGGGATAATTTGGGACGAAAAGTGACGGGAGCGGTTTGTTAATTTTGAAGGGATTTTTAGTTTTTATGGATTTTAGGCAAGTTTACAATTTATTTTTGGAGTTAGTATTTAATGGACGATCGCCAGCTCGTATGCTATCCGAGGAGTGGCACTTGCTCGCTCAGGGGAAGTGTTTGTTGCGTTCTATTAACTTTTTTTCCCTTCGTAATATCCTCTCCAAATCCCCTAATCTGAATCATGACCAAACTTTGAGGTGTTCCTCCCCCTTAAATTGAGACTAACTCCGTCAATGTTTACTAATCTCGCGCCTTTGCTTGCCGTCTACAGAGATGGAATCTACCATCACTTTATTGGCAGAGTACGGAACAACCTTCACATTGTACTGTGTATGAGCCCGGTGGGCGATGCTTTCCGCACGAGGTGCCGAATGTTTCCATCTCTGGTCAACTGTTGTACGATCGACTGGTTCACAGAATGGCCCAGGTAAGATAATGGTCAAAGATCGTTATGTTCAGCACTGTCCGATTCGGTAAATCAATTAACTCAACACAGTTTACTGTTACACCCCGATAACTCGAACCCTCGGTAACTCGAATTCCCCGCTAACTCGAACCAAAAGTGATTTCCCTTGAATTTGCTTCATATATTTTCTGTGAATTTAACCTCGAGAACTCTAAGTTCCGCTAATTCAAAGTAAATTTTGCTTACTTTTCCTCGTAAAGGTTGAATTGGTTACTGCTCTATTTTTATTCGTCTACCTACCATGAAACCGGTGATCTTGGCGTGGTTTGAAGAGTTTCTCAGTCTTATTACACTATATGCTTTTGTTTCCAGAACCCCTGCGTGATTCTACATTTTTGAACACACAATGAATTTTGTTTGTATTTATTTATTTATTTCAGGGAAGCCCTTCTTTCAGTTTCTCAAACTTTCTTTGAAGAAGTGGATCTTGGAGCAGAGGGTGTCAAGGTGAGCTCTCAAAGTAATATACCAAAGTTCACCAGGAATCCAGTACCTCCTTGCGGACATCTCCTACGCATTTCCTATACTGGCCGGGTGGCGCGCCATTTTTACCAGACTCTTTTTCAGAAAATCCTTGGTTTATCCTTTTTAGGTTTTACCGATTGAGTCATGCCACGTCACGCTATTTTCTTTGTGCTATTTGCCCCTCTCTTTACCCAAACAGTCCCAAAAGGCACTGCTGTAACAAGTGACCTATAATACATTTAGACTACTCACTATACAAATTTCAATCACTCATGATTGCAAAACTGTATAGTAGTTTAAGTAAAACAAATTGCTTTATCGTTACAACGTGTGGATACTTCCTTTACAACCCGTAAAATCCTACAACACCAACATATTTTAGTCAAACAGGTTTGATGTAATTATATTTAGTCATTGTTAACATTTTGCCCCATTAACATACATGTACGTGCCTTAGTTCATTGCTGAGCAATTAAATGATCAGCTGTGAATAGTGATAGGGCTTTGAAACATAAGTTTTGTCAGAAAATTTGTTGAATACATTTTGTGTGACGCGTGTTTAAAAACTCCAATTTTGTTGCAGCAAATGTATGGCTCACTAATGATTATTTGTATATTTTTGAAGCCGATATATTCTCAACAACTGAACGTAAAAAACAGCAAAGTTTTTTGATAAGTAAGTTTGAAAAGCTTTTTGGGTTCTAAATTCAGTTCTTATCTAGTAGGATTGTTTCTCCCGGTAAGTGCGTATGCTAATGAAGCAAAATGTGTACAGTGACGTCAGGAAAAAATTCGCCTATTGCACAATCCAAAACTATGAGTCTCCCGAAAGCTGTCGCTTTTACACAAGCGGACTATCAACTGTTACTTCATCTTTACTAAGAAGCAGTGCAACTAGGAAAGGGGTTTTCAAAATAGAATTATATCACATTTCTTACAGGCTCATGATTGTGCGATGACCTTTCACACAAAACTAACGTTTGGAACATTGTTTTCTGGGATATTATTTTCCAATACAGCTACCCCTCTCAAGAGGATTATTAGATATAGTTTATATTAGACATAGGGATAGTTTGAGTTCTAGTCCTCTTTTCATTTCTGGAATGATAATTATTGCGTTGTTCTAAACTAATTGTTAATCTTGTTATGTTGTGCTTATCTTCTGCAGGACAAGATAGCTGAGATGTGTGTGGAGATACACACGAGTGTAAGCAGTATGGCCGAGAGATTCTACTCAGAACTAAGGCGACGGTACTACACCACACCAACAAGCTACCTGGAGCTTATAAACCTGTACCTCACCATGCTGGACGAGAAAAGAAAGTAAGAACCATGTCAACCCCCTCTCCTCCTCCCGCCTACTACTCAAACACACACACACAATTCTATTCGATTTTCAATTCTATTTTCCTTACCTATACTAATGTTTGTTCATAGTGGGTGACTCCTCCTAAAATAGTCTATAATTGGTCTTGAGTTCAATGGAGCCGAAACCAATTGTAAAATTGCGACATTTCAGGTATCTTACTGATGATTAGTTACTGATTCATCTTTTATTTCAAAGACATTGTAGTTGTCTGTGCAGTTGCAATACGTACACGTCAGTTGTAATCGTTCAAACTGATAAAGATTAAGATTAACCTGGATCAGAGAAAAAGGACCTTGCTCACACCTTTAGCTTTTGTTTGAAAACGAATCCCGTCTTCCACCTTGGTATTTCTTGGTATTCCTTCCACATATAAACGATGAAAACAGAGTTTCCACCGGGAAAACCTGGAATTCCTTGAACGTTTGGATCTTTCGTTCAAAGCCTGGGATTTCTTGGAAAACGGAGGTTTTCTTTACAGGAACCTAGAAAAATCCTTGAATTTTGAGTCTGCAGTCCGCCTAGTATATTTTTTATGGGCTGGTTGGTTTCTAGTCTATTTAGCAGACTCATTTTCAAAGTAACTGAGAGATATTGAAGTTTGTTGTGGAACGCTGACGTTTTTTGTTCAAGTTACTGTTAAGTAATAGTGCAGAAGTTTTCTGCAGTTTTCCTGTTGTTAGGGAACATCAGAGCGTGTCATATAAACGAAATACTGGAGGAAAGTGGTTATTGTGTGTTTGAGAGAGGGCTATGTCGTAATTTTTCTGTGTACCAAATTCTTGTAAAAGCTCCACAGTCCAGGAATTTTGCCCTAAGCAAAGGGAAACAACCCTGTAAAAACCGATAGAAACGTTCACAGAAAACGGAACTTTTTGACAAACTCTCTCCCACGTGGAAACTTTTGAAAACGCCGTTTTTATGTATTAATGTGGATACCCGAAAACGATACTTAATGTAAATATTGACATCACGGCAGGCAGTGTATCGTTTTCGTGTATTCGCTTGAATGGCCGCAAACGATACTTTTATAAAACTCGTACTCCGGCTTAGGCCTTATCATGAGCTTTTGACAAGTAACGTTGCTAAGAAAGCGATCGTGTGGTTGGAATATATTTAATACGTTGATGCGTTTTTGAAAAGAAAAAGATGTTGCGTTTTCGTAAGCAAACGTATACTTGGTTGAGTGGTTTTGTTAGTAGAGTAAGGTTTAACCTTAGTTTTGTGTTTGTATCGAAACTTATGGTATATGGAAACCTAAACAGCCAGCTTAGATTTTAAAATAAAGCAGAGTTTTCGTAAACTTTCAAATCAGGTCGTAATATCTAAGTTCATATGATGGGAGCTTTTGAAACTTGGCTATTTTGGTCGTTTTGAGCATTCTGATTGGTCTGAAAGGATAGCTTGACTACTTGGAGAGAAATTCGAATTGTTTATGTTTTTATTTGCTCATCTGGTGTTGCAGAGTGAAACTACGAAGTTCAAATAAAAAGGAATTGGTTTGGAATAGTCACCAGATTCATATGACAAAAGTTTTATTGACTTGATTAAATTTTCAGGATGATTGACAGCTTTCAATCATGAAGATATTAGCAAGTGACAACTGCGAAAAACGAACAAAGAATTAGATAGGTCTCTCAGGTTTAGTACTTTTGAAGTGGGGCCAGGATAATTTATGCAGAGTTATGCATGATGTACTAGAATATCCTTATCTTTGCACACTTTAGACAGCTAACTGGTGCACGTGACCGAGTTAAGAACGGTTTGAAGAAACTGCTGGAGACAAACGAGCTGGTGGACAACATGCAGGTGGAACTAGTCGCACTCGAGCCGCAACTGAAACAGAAATCACTCGATACCGAGAAACTTATGGAGAAACTGCAGGTTGACCAGGAAGAGGCCGATAAGGTGTGATTTGTGTGACAATTTAGTTGTGTAACAGTAGTGACAATATGGGAATTGTGTGACATATTGATTGTGCAACAGTAAAAGTGGGGCAGTTGCGTGACCTGCTGGTTTTGTGAAGGATGATTCTGTAAAGATGTTGGCTTTAATAATAACAATAACAATAAGAATACAAATAGAATAATGACAACAATGTTAATAACAATGAAACAATAATAATAATAACTTTATTGTGTAATTGGCAATCTAGGAGGAAGATTTTTTTGTTTTTGTTTTTTTGTTGTTGTTTTTTAATTAATTTTTTTTTCCACATTTATTTACACTGATTTAATTTACAGAGTTTGTTGTTGGAAAATACAAAAGCTAAATACAACGGAAATGGAGAAAAAGATAAAAAAAAACCGAAGAGAAAAAAAAAAGTATAACGAAAGGACTAAACTTGACAATAACTAAAAACGGAAGTATTTTTTAGTAGACT
>JAOEJI011056233.1:0-13024 GCA_025448255.1 Umimayanthus chanpuru
ATCTATCTATCTATCTATCTATCTATCTATCTATCTATCTATCTATCTATCTATCTATCTATCTATCTATCTGTCTGCCTGCCTGTCTGTCTGTCTGTCTGTGTCTGTCTGTCTATGTATTACAAGTATGGTTCCAACCATTCAGTATTTTTCACCCCCATGTACAATGTACAGTATTGCTCCTTTTGGTGTACCCTCTCAGCCCAACCTCTCCCCCTACCTCCAATAAATAATGACTAGTTCGAAAGAGGAAATGCATTTCATTTCAGCATGGCCTGAGTTCCAGTGTAGAGTCTCCTAATGCAGCAGACACTAATACACACCAGCCTGGTCAGCAGCCCTCCCCTGAGGCCGTGTCGACAGCTGGGAGTGGTACAAGCTACTCCTCAACATCTGTTCCAGCCGCAATGCGGAGCTCTTTTGCTATTGGGGTTGGTATTATACAGGAACTCACTTGATTGTAACTCTAACTCTTTCAGTAGTAAGGGGAAATATATACATACTTGTACATATAGTTGTGTAGATTGTAAAAACTATGTAACTGATAATATCATTAGTAACAACAATATATTTAATAAGGAATACCTGGGCAGTCACCAGGAGTGATTTTCATGGGTGTCTGCACCAAATTAAATGTATATACAGTGGAACTGTAACGTGTGCCAATTCCTTTAGTAACGATGTATGTTTGATTGGTCAGGCCCCAGGTCTTGTCTCGCAGGATGCAGCACAGAGGAAAGCCGACGAGCACAAAAAGTATCTTCACGAACTTAGTGAGTAAAATGAGACTTTTTACCTTTCTTTATGATCTTGACTTTCAACATTAACTTCCTAGGCTCCAGGATTTTGGTTTTAAATAGATAAATACATGTAAATGTACGGGGGGGGGGGTGAAAGGTTCTGTGGATCGGTGGATTTGGCCAATAATTTCGTTGGGATTCAGTTGCGGATTTCAACAATAATTTCAGCGGATCTGCGTATCCATGCAATAAATTTGATGGATTCGGAAAAAGTAGTGCGGATTACGGATTAAAAGCATAATTCAGCCGAATCGAATCATGAGAAAACCATGGAACGGCACGAAACAATGCCAAAATGATTTACCGGCGGCAGCTACAGATGACGGAAAAAGTGACGTTCACATGTGCAATCGAACTACCTGAACAAGATCCAAAGAACAGTAAGATGGTACTAATGATGATGATGCTGAAGACAACAAATACAATCGAAGCACAAATGAAGAATCTGGCGACGACTGAGGAGTACCGTATTGCAGCCATTGTTGGGCTAGACGACAGATTGGCATTTCTAGTGGGTGCTGTTAGCAAGAATGGAAGAGCAGTGAGAATATCCTGTAGAGGTACTTGTGTCATAGACCATAGACGGTTACATTCAATTTCGATACACATAGCCAGTTTTCAAGCCGAAGGGACTATTTTGAAAGGAGTTGTGACAGATGATACGAACAAATGCCTAACATCCTTTAAAGCCGGTAATCGAACTATCCATTACTTTTCTGACTGAATATAATCTATCCCGTAGTCTTTGTTGTACAAGTCATAAATTTGAACATTCTACTGTACTAATACCAATTCATAGTCGACCAAAGCTCTAACATATACGTTAATGTGAATAACCTTATTGTAAAGCTTTTTTTTCTGCTGTATTTTTTGTTGCACCATTTGCGGATTCGGACTTGGCTTTAATTTCAAAAAAACTCCGGATCGACGGATTTGGCACTGAAGTTGCGCGAATCGGCGGTGTACCCCCTTTCAACCCCCCTCCCCCCATGTATGTACAGTCACCTTGATTTCAACAGGGTGACCCAGTCAGTCTTTTAAAACGTTTTACTGAGGGGCCCCGATAATCTAGTAAAACCTAAAATGCGTAAATCAATTGCATGATGTAGTATATTATCTAACCGTGGGAACTCCTAGGCCCAGTTCCTCAAAAGGCGTTTAGCGCTAACCCAGGATTACAAGTTAATCCACCGTTGGATTCTGGTCGCCAGAGACTGACTCAGACAGCAAGTCATGGAGTACGGTTAATTATAGGTAAATCATTTGTTTCAGAAATGTAGTTAAAAATTGGCCAAATCCTTGGATAGCGTTAATCGGCTTTTCAGGGACTGGCTGGATTCATTGAACATATCAGTCGAAAATGTCGGTTAATGGGGACTTTGACCCAGGGCCAGTCAACGTTATAAATTATACATTTACATATATTTAATAGGTTTTCCAAAAATGACTTTTAAAGACCCGTTTACAATCTGTTAAAAAACGTAAAACCCAAAAAGCTATTTACAATTCTATTACTAACAACTTTAAAAATAAAAAGAGAGAGAAAAACCTATATTACGATTCGCTTATGCGGATGACGTTTATCCTGTCTCAAATTAGGATCCTTTGTCTAGGAATGTGTATGTATATGCACTCTCACTCTAAAAGATATTTTTCAGAAATGTCTTGGATATCCAGTTACGCATGCAAGTTACCCAAAATGTTAGCATGTACTAAATTTTGTGGCCTCACATCGAGAACTATGTTCCTGTTGCAAGTGCTGGATTCTGATATGAGGAGGTTCAGTATTCTTATTAGTTAGCAGCTTCGAAGGCTGCCAAAATATCAGCACAATCAGGTGTAAATGTGATGTATAGCAAAAGAAAGGTTGACCCAGTAGTGGGTTGAAGTTAATTAAGTTGGGTTTTGGAATTTTGTGCAAGTTATCATGCAATTCAGTTTTCAAGATAAGTGTAGCATTTGATATATGCATTTAATTGGTATTTCGGAAAAGAGAGTTAATTTTATTGGCACGTCCATTTCCAGGTTATTGTATTTTCAAATATATACTAAAAAGAGACCGCAGAACTTTTTCAAATATTTTAATGCCAAAACAACAAAAAATATATAGTCATTTTTACTTTGCGGTAAAACTGTGCAATGCTAGTGAGAACTAAAAGTAAGAGGTGGTAAAAATGATCGTTGTTCCTTTCACATGCAGACCTGCAAATTCAGGAGAAAAAGGAACGCGAAAGACAAGAAAAACTGCGCACACAGCAAGAGGTTGGTGGTACCTACAGTATCTAGACTCGTGTTGCATCTATATTCAGTTAAATAATAACAACATTACCGTAAATAACAAAAACAATACATATAACAGATATATTTAATACCATAGCGTGACCAAATGAACAAAGAAACAAAGGAAGTTTCAGCTTCTCTTCGCAGCTTAGCGACTTCATCTGGGTTTTTTTTGTCCACCATTACACTGTATGTGATTTAGAGTGAACAACGAGCAGTCGTCTTTCTTCATTGAGTCTCAGTCCTCTATGACAACTTCAGAAAAAGCCGGAAAATTTATCAACCGACATTAACGTACGACTGATATGTGTGTACATGTAGTGACAGCCGTCAACAAGTTTTAAGAGTAAGTTCAACCACTTTCGGAAAGTGTCAGTTTTGGTAGAGGCTCTATAGGATTGAAAAACGATGCTTTGTCAAAACTTTTGGCAAATTTTGATTGAGAAGCAGACTTCCAGTATGGCTCAAAAAAGAAAAACGGTTCGTGATACCGTTGGAAATCAGAAAAGTGGATAAAATCAAGTAACACGAAGAAGACAATGATCAAAGTTAGATCATGTAAAAAGTCATGGCGGAATTTCAGAGGTCAAAAGAGTACGAACCTAGTTAAAGCTGTCATGTTGAACATGTTTGACACGAGGGGTGTGGTGATAATATAATACCAGGTAGTACATTGGACATGGTGAGTAGTTAGGGTTGCAGTCCCAGCAGTGAGCGGAGAAGCTGCAAATTCGAGGGATTTAACCCATTCCTATCACCTTGCCATTATCTCTCTATCCCCGTGGCTCCATTGTGAGGCATAGACCTGTCATCAACAAACTCTCTCCACTCTCCGCGGTCCTGTGCCACCCGGTTGGCATCATTCCAAGTTATATTTCTTGCTCTTAATTCCTGTTCACATGATCTTCTCCAGTTGGTCTTTGGTCTTCCGCGCTGTCTTTCACCTTGGGAGTTCCAAACTGTGCTTGCCTGGTTGTTTGGTAGTTTTCTCAGCATGTGGTTGATCCATCTCCATTTCTTCTTTCTTATTTGATGCTGCATCTTATCTTGGTTCAGGCGGTTCCACAAGTCTTCATTACTGATAACGTCAGGCCACTTGCTATTATCTACCATGACATAAAATACATTTTTGTGAGTCACAACAACAAAAACCTTTGATAGAAATGCTTGTGATAAAGTGGTGCATTCATATAGCGCCTTTTCCGTATGAATATGCTCAAAGGCGCTTTACAATGATCAGTTTACCCCAAGCGGACCAGAAGCATATATAGGCGCCTGTGGCAGCAGCTTCAAAGCGGTCCTTGTATGCTGGTACTCAATAACCGACCCCGGAAGGATGGAAAGCTGAGATGCTTATGATGTTCAATTAGTGTTAAAGTTATTGTTCCAAGCTTCATTTGTATTTTTTCCTAACTTTCATTGTGAAATTTTGGTATTTATAAGGAAGTTCAAGGAACATTAAACAGAAAGGGGCACTTATCAGAAAACTGATAGAAATGTCTGAAATGCTCAGTTAGTATCTATATTGTGACTAAAATTATTGTTCCATGTTCCATTTTGTCCGAACTTTCGTTCTGAAATTGTAGTATTCATAAGGAAACAATAAATATTTTAAAATAAATAATTAAATGCCAAACACTGGATATTGAATTTCTGGTAATCTGATTGGCTCTATACTCACGGTATAAATTCTATATCCTGTAGTTTGTCCAATTATGGAAACTGACCGCGAAACTCAGCTTTTGAAACAATCGATAATAGTATACAGTCACGATGTTTACATGGATTGGCATTTAAAACCTCAACATAAACAAAGTAAAGTGTTTGGTATTATACCACTCACACTTGTTGGATATGAGCTTATGATATTTGACTCGGAGCTCCGCCCCTCGTCCGTTATCTCATATCCAACGAGCGTTCGTGGAATAATTGTTAAATAGAAAGGGGCAATTATAACCGAATACTGTTTTCCAGATGGGCCTATATCCGGAAGGGAGTGGGGGACTTATAACCGAAGTATTATTTTGGTAGCATGTTGATGGGCTTAGTGCTTATAATCGGGGATAGAGATTAGAGGTTCACCAGTGATGTGTGCTGTAAATTTTCATGAATGTAATGGGTGGTTGACCAAGTACCGATCAATTCTTTTCCAATAGGATCAAAGGAATGCCACCTGGGCTCAACATCTGGACCAGTACAAGACACCACCAAAGCCGTCAGCCATTGCTGCTCCGCCTGTGTCTACACAACCACAGGCCACCCCAGTGGCACCTGGTCTGAATGTCATTGCACAACCACAGGCCACCCCAGTGGCACCTGGTCTGAACAGCTCAAACAGTTCCGTGATGTTTGGTGTTGGAAGTGTAACTGGAAACACGTCAGTGTACGTTACCAATTGTGCATTTTCAACGTTTTACATGCTGAGAAATACCTGGCTAGACTACGTGTAACAACCGAGGGTGATTGGGGGTTGGGTTTTAGTTTGTTTGAAACCAAAATCGATTGTGGCGGAGTCCGATAAATCCGTAGGAGTGAAGAACTTGTTTGTTTGTGTAAAACAAACATAAAATCGTAAAAGACGAGAGGAGCAACTAAAAGCACAACTGAACGCAACAAATCCCGGAGCAGAACTAAACTTTAATTCGTGACACACTTGTCAGATGCAGATGTACACGTCAGGTAGCGTGATCTTCACACCACTTGGTATATATCCAAATACAGCAAGTTGAAAAACCTAAATTACTGTGTTCACACTGATATCGAAAACTGAATACTGTATAAAATTCACGAAACTAACCACATCTCTATTTCAACTCATGAAACACTGTGGAAGTATTACACTAAGCAATGACTCCTGTAAAATTCCGTATTTACACATTGCACTCGTGAAAACATATACAGATAAACAAGTGGATCCTATGTGAGGATAATCCGTGACATCTCAGAAACACAGTTCGACTTCATATCGTTTTAAGTTTGAGTTGTAAACTCAACTTGGCTACATACGCATAGGAAGACTGTTTTGGAAACTAAAAAAATTCCTGTTTTTCTCTGCGATTCCGATTAAGCTGAATACGGGTTTTGAACAAGACCTGGGTACGGTTGTTCTAAGCCCGATTAGAAATAATCTCAACAAACTGACCTTAAGGTTAGCCTAAGATTAATACTAATTGGGCCTTGAACAAACGAGCCCTGAAATGTAATGATTGTCGAAAAAATAATAAGACTCTTTTTCAAACTCGGACTGCACTGAGCTCCCCACGGAATCAGTGAACGGTTTTCATTCACATAGTTTTATGGAACATTTTTTGACCAATTAGATGCTACAAATTGCAACCATTGACACGATTTGACTTTTTGTTCCTTTTATAAAGTCGTTATCAACTGTTTAATCACTGACTTTCTCAAAATTCCTGTCTTCTCTGACGTTCGAAACGTTAGTTATACAACAAACCTTACATGTCAACCCTTGTTGACCAAAATCCATATTTAGGCGGGCGTGAGGCCTCTCCTATCCTATAGCCCCTTTGCAGCACGTGACGAGCCTCGATATACTGGACCACTTGCAAATGGTCTCAGCGTGGTAGTCAAACAGATGAATTTGTTTCCATGATTCGGCACGAAACATGTAAAATATGTGATAAACTTGTTAAAGGTGTGTTTTTTCGAAAGTATAAGTTAGTTGAGGGTCTGAATAGGGTTAGTTGATTACTGATAATGAATATCAAAAAATCTAACTGATTACTGAGAACTGGGTACCCCCATTCATGCCCTCTTAGTTCTGTATTGCACCACCGCTGGGTCTACTTGTGGCCCAGTTTAGCAGGGCTGTATATAGCCAGGCACGTACTGCATTTAATTGTTGTTATTGCATTCTGGTTTCTTTTAAGATGGTTCAACCACTCAGTCCTTTTACAAACTCATTCAAAAACATTCTGAATTCGATGTAACTCTTGGTCGTTTGCAAGAGTTTGTAAAATGAAATAGACAATTAGATAAGCAGACAAGCAAGCATCAAATAGACAAATGAACGAATAAATAAATATATTCTTGTTTTTATTTTGTTGCAGTACGCCCAGAACGCATGCGCGGGGCCATGGAATGCACACGTTGGATCTTCAGAGCCAAGAGGAGGCGGAAAGAAAGAGACAGAAAATGTTGGAACATCAGGTAAGGTACCCCTCACCCCTCCCCCCTTGATCCACAACTGGCACCCAACTTACCAGTCATCACTTTTGAGGTACACTCCACTGCACGTATACATGTATATATCCATTTAATATTCATTTATTTAATTTTTAGTTTATATACAGGACTCTATTTAAACTAGCTATGCTAGTTAGACTTCCTGTGTGAGAATTTGAGAAATAAATAAAATAAATAAATTCCTTGCATATACAGGTATTTGGTTCCCTTCCTTCTTTATCTGTCATCCAAACCCGTGTAACGTCACCTAGGCCTTGGTTTGGGTATTAAAAGTATCCTCATCCTTCCTCCCTCCCTCCATCATTTTTATTATCATTCTCCATCTGGCTGGATCCTCATCATCATCCAACACCAATCCATACATCACTTATTGGGTGCATCCCTAGCTGAACGGGTGTGTGTTGCGCTTGCCGCAGAACTGTGCAATTCGGTGCTATTGTGAACGCAATATGCGATAAAAAAATTGCATGTGATCGCACCATCTGCGGATGCTGCACACAAATGCGACATGAAGCGACAACCAGCGCTCACTCTAGAGTTAAAATTGCGGCGGTATCATGCATGCTGGGTGACTGCATTGCTTGTAATTTTGATGCGTCGTTCGACTGAGGAGGCAAAGATCCACACGGAACCACACGTTAAACAGATATATTTGTCAGGTTGGTCGTTCCGACGGTGTACTGAGTTGTCATCACACCTGACTTGATATTGACTTTCTGGTAATCTGATTGGCTCTCTACTCACGGTGTAAATCCTATATCCTGTAGTTTGTACAAATATGGAAACTGACTGCGGAACTGGCTTTTGAAACAGTCAATAATAGTATATACAGTCGCGATGTTTGCACGGATGTATTTTAAAATAAAACAGTTATTCCACTCATGCTTAATGGATATAAGCTTATGTGATAGCCGAATCGGTGCTCCGCACCTCGTTCGCTATCTAAAAGCTCATATCCAACGCGCGTTTGTGGAATAATTGTTAAATAGGTCGTCCTTCGTTATCGAAGAGTATACTACAACTCCATTTTCGTGTCACTCAAATAAAACAAAAATAGCAGATTAAAATTAAACTAATAAGAGAGTTCAGAGTCAATTAAGACTTGCTTTGTCTTTCGTCCGCTGACGTTTCAGTTCTTCACTTTCGATCCTCTTTGCTTTGAACTGTTCAACTCCAGATATCACAGAGTAGCGCTGCTGATCTAGATCGGTTCTGCGCTACATCTGATTTATACCGCAACTACTTATAATTCATAACCTGGGGTCAATTCAGTAAAACCTTTGCACGTGTAGTATACAAGTGTAGCTATTGTTTTCGAGTCAGAGAAGAATGGTTACACTTGTAAATTACAATTGTAAAGTTTTATTGAACTGACCCCTGACTATTTAGCAAGGCGACATTGGCTCATTTCAGGCTCGGGCAACACGAAAAACCTTTCCTTTAGCATTATAAAGATGCAAAAAAAAGAAAAAAACGCCTCGTTGAGAGTGACAGCCATAATCACATACATCTTGAAGGGTTTAACCCAACTGGCAAGAATCTCGAGACGAGTCTAGCTAGATGAAAGGTTATTTACCCCAGTATGACTGGCAAGCAGAGGACCCGAACTCAGAACCTTCTGGTTTAAAAACGCTCGGACACGCCTCCCTCGACCAATTAATTACACGCACTTAACGCGGTAATAAGTCTTGTGACGCACGAAGCACGTTATTTCTGTTAATGATTAAATAAACGAACTAAAGTTGCACACATTTTGTAGCGTGCGATTCAAGAACAAGTTGAAGAGAAAAGGCGAATCAAGCAACAAGAGAAGGAGCAGAGAATGCGAGAGGAAGCTGTGGAGGAGGCCAAGCTGGCACGTGAGAGGAAGAGGATACAGCAGCAACACGAGATGGACCAGCGGAAACAGAGAGAGAAAGAGGTAAAGGGTGGGGAAACTTGGGACTTGGGAACGGGATTTCGAAGAAGGAGCGCAGACGAAAAATGTTACAATACAATTTGCTCATAATTTGCCTGATAAAATATTAAAAAGTGTTATAGGTTTGATTTGTAAAAATTTTAAACTAAACGTTTTTGACTTAATGAGTCATCTTCAGAGTTTACAAAACTACTAAAATTGGTTAATAAAATACAATTGTTTCTGCCACCCGAAAGACACTAAACTCTGGATTTCCATGGACCTTGAAAATCATACAAAGTTCTTGAATTTGAAAATAAAAAGATATTCCAAACCAGGAAAGTCCTTGAAAATCAGTCTAGGTCCTTAGAAATCCTTGATGAACTGTTTAGATTTCTGAAAATATTTAAAATAGAAAAGAAATCTATACCGAAACTTCAAGTTTAGTTTGCCACAGAAAACCACTCAAGGATGCAGAGTGTACTTGGATCTGCTAGGAAAGGTCCTGGAAAGTACTTAAAAATCCTTGAATTCTTATCGAGTTAAGGGTCGGGACCCAGTGAAGTATTATCGGTTTCTCTTCCTTCTTTTTGTTTTTATTTGAATATCTATAGATAGAACGTTGTACCCTGACGGGAATAAATTGCTCTAAATAGAATTATTTAAGAACTAAAAATACATATTTTGTTACTGATGGACAGATAATGATTTTAAGTGTGTCAGTTCCATGCAGTTTTACAAGGTTGTCTTTTTTTTGCGACACACGGAGTTAAAGACTATTCTTGATCATGAGATATTTTTCTTAAAGAAATAACATTCTACATCCGCCGACGACAGAACACTGTGGATCGAATCGAACAAATAGTTAAAAATTGTGAGCGCACTTTTGTTACCAGCTGAAAGAGAGCGCGTGCGCCTTGAGAGGCATAGCTAGAGCGAGAATAGAAAATTAAGTTGTTCATTATTTAAATTTAGTTTTGACCAATGATCCTTCCAACTTCACACCTTAAATTGTGTATAAATCAGGTTAAGACCTGAAGTTGATCAAATGATCGAAAACGTTTCTTTTTCTAATACATATATTCAAACTCTTAACTTTTGTTAACATATTCTTTGTGTGTTGTTCCGGCCCTTACTGATCGTGACTTGTTCATATGTGTCACAGGAAGAAGCCAAGAGACGAAGCGAGGCCCTGCGACTAAGTGTGTTACAGGCTTACGAAGAAGCACAGCAGGTTGGTTATTACTGTGCAATAATAACTATAGCAATTATTATTTGTATGTATAGCGCTGTTTATATAAATTTGTCAAAAACCGTTTACGTTTATACAATGTACATTTTAAATAATGAAACTACACAACTATTTTAATAGTAAATTTTTAATATTTTAAAAAATATCGAAGTCTCCAAGTTATATATTTAGAAAAAGCTAGTCAAAAATTCTTCTTCTTGACGAGCATTTGAAACTGTTTTTGCTATTAATATTTCTAATTGTATTTGGCAGTGCGTCCCAGAGTTCTGATGAGCTGTAAACTGAAACATTCTGCCGCCAAGAGTGGCCAGGGAGTTGAAAGGAAGAAACTAAACGCAGATTCTTAATTTCCTGGCATAAATTTATACGTGCCTTAACACTCTATAGTTTTGCTAAATTTTGTTGCAACAGGGCCAAAAACTGATCGAGTTGTGACGTAAGAAAATTGTCTTTGGAAATCCAGCAGTTGAGTGAAAAGTTACTTCCGGTGAAATCTTTCTTTGCAAGAAACATTTTTTTGTCTTGAAGATCTTGTCAAAGTTTTCTTTTTCTTGAGCGCGCGCAGATCAGTAAGCGATCTTACTAATTTACGTTTTTGTGTGAAACAGGCCAAGAACGACAAACGCTTAAAGCACTTGGCAGCCGCTGGTCATGATGTCTCAATGCTCAAGTCGAGATCAAACGGTAAGTTGCAGCTAAAACTAGTGTGTATTGAACTTTACCTTGAACATTTGTACTCTCAAGTTGTTGGATATAACTTCCTCGTGATTTCCTAAGGTTTTTCTACAATTTTCATCTTTCTAAATTTCTAAGCGTTTTTACGCTTATAATAAACTTAGTTTATCATTATTATTATTATTATTATTATTATTATATTATTATTATTATTGTTATTGTTATTATTATTATTATTATCAAGTTATAAATACTTAAGATAAAATTTAAAAACGACGACAATCGTTTTCGATCTTCTGATCATTATCAAGTCTTGCAAGGTCTTTACTTGGCATGATGATACACATTATAATAATAAAAATAATAATAGTAATAATAATAATAATAATAGTTATTATTATTATTGTTATTATTAAATTTGATGCTATTATTCAGTGTTATTCAATGTTATTATTACTGTTGTTATTAATACTATTATTGTTGTTTCTGTTTTTGTGTTAGCTCTGAAAGGTTTTGCTTGTTTATGTTATTTTTCGGATTCAGTTATGTTGCCGATGCATTACTTTGATAATGTTGTTAACTTCGCATCGTGATGTGTTTTGATCTTGAACACTTTGTGATAGACATTTGATCTGTTTGTTTGTTATGTTCTACATTTTTTCTGTGCCAGTAGTCCCTGGTATCCGAAATTTGACAAGCTCGAACTGAATAAATAGGAAAGTTAGTACTGTAATGCTTTATCACTAATAAAATCGTTTGAGTCGGAGAATTGTCCAAAAATAGTTTCTCACGATTGCGCCGCAAGATGTTTTCAAGAGCTACACCCCGTCGGTTTTCACGATACCCCCTGGGGGCAGATCAACAATGGCTGTTGGATTACTTAAGACAAAATTAGTCCTGTTGTTAAACTGTCGTATATTTTTCTGAAATTAACAATAGTTTTTGCTGTATATTTCTTTAAGGTGCAACATCCAGGTCTTACGTTATTGATGCACGAGGTGCCCACTTGGAGTCTGAGCAGATGTCCAAGGAGCTTGCGCAAAGCCGACGCAGTGCCACGCCACGAGAAGAGCGGAATTGGGCTTCACAAACAGGAAACTTTGATCTTTCTACAGAGTATAATGCACTGATTGGCAAGGAAACAGACATGAAACAATCCTCGTCATACGATGACCACTGTTCATTCAGAATTGAAAATAATCGTCCTGTGGTTCCGCCTCTGGACCTGGAGCGCGGGAACTCGCCTCCAGTTCCGACCATTAGAAACAGAATGCGTGCTAAATCACCCAAGCGTTCGTCCCGAGAAAAACGCGGCAAAATGAATAGAACGGGAAGCTCTTTATCAGAACCAAGTTTAAGTCAGAGAAGGAAATCCCCAACGCCGCGATCGCAAAGAAACAAACTTAAAAGCAAAGTGGGATATACAGTCATATCAACTCCGCGAGAGTCTAAGAGTAGTGAAAGACCGGAAGTGGAAGACAAGCTGCCAGTCGTACCAATAGAGGATGCATTTATGGTCCCGTATTTGCGTACAACTAGTGCCACTCTTCCTCCTCCTCCCGACACTCCCGCCGCTACCCAGGCTCTTGCAAACAACAAATCACGCGGTAAAGTAGACACGCGTAGGACTGCGCAAAACGAAAGAACTAGGGGATCCCACAGGGGCGAAAATTTACCTTCTCTGAGTCGTCCACGAACGATTAGTTTGAAGGAGGACCTTCGGCAAGAAAAGTCGCCAAGAAACGCAAAGCGAACGCAAGAAACTCAAAAGTCTTATGTCAAGTCCAGACAAACTTATAAAGAGAATTCTAGGAGCTCTAAAGGTCAAGAACAGCAGAAAGGAACGCATAAAGATCATAGTTCGGTCGGGGAGACGTCCAGGAGCCGTTCCACTAAGCGAGAAGTAAGTAGGGG
>JAOEJI011057344.1:0-15380 GCA_025448255.1 Umimayanthus chanpuru
AGTTTTCGCAGAGCAAACTTTGATTGACTTGACATCAATTAGCGTATTGAAGAAACTTACACGTCAAAAACACGTTTTCGAAGTTTCAGGCTCAAAAATTGCGAGAATCGAGGATTCAGAACCCAGGCTCAAACGCGATTTACATTATATGTTGATACTTTACAATGATTCTGTTAATTGCCTGAAAACATTTTCGTTTTGCTACGCTCCAGTGGTGTAAATGTCCAAGTTGTCAGATTCAGTAAATTTCCAAAAAAAAAGCGACCATGTGTTTCTAGTCTTCGATCTTGTGGTTTCCCTTAAAAAATAATTTTAGAATTTTAGAAGAAACAAGATTGTTCAAATGCTACTGTTCTTGCCAGCAGACTGCGCGATCAATCGTCTATCAAGGTTCTGAGATAAAATAAAATATCCAGCCAAGGATACCGCACAAAAAAAACGCAATTCACGGGTAGTGAGAAGAACACAAGTGTTCTTCAGAAAATATAACGTTTGTACCACGTCTGTCCAAAAGAAGTGGTCGAAACTTGCCAAACTCGGTGTCTAAAGTCCAAATATTGCGCACGCGCATTGAGCTTCTCCATGTTGAAATGTCGCGCAGTCACAGCAGCGAAGTACGATAATTACACGGCCAAGGCAAACATGCATGCTTTTCACTGGAGTCAATCAAAACTTGCTTCTCGGGAATTAGTACAATAAACGAAAATTAGTAGCGCTTTCATTGTGGTTAATTGCCGATTTTGTTAATTATCTTCAGTCTGTGATTATTCTCTATAAAGTTTTGTTAATCTGGAGCAGTTAGTCATATTTGTAAGGCTGTTAATTTATGTTGATGTATGCTAGTCCCAGCTCGTTACTCCGTGTTAGCGCGACATCATGTTAAGACTATGTTACTTTGTTCTAAAGCAACGTTCAAAGGGAAGACGCTAAAACAAATGTGTAAGTTCACAGTCAGAGAGTTTTTGTTTATCATTCAATATGACAGTTTAATGATTTCCTTCAAATGAATTGCAAACTATTAAAACCTGATTGATTATTTTATTAATTGTCTAAAGGTTCGATCAGTTTCATTGGTTTTAACTTCTTCCCTGTCGTGCACTTCAGCCAATCAAGGAGCGCTTACTATCTCATACGTCGTCTTACCACCAATCAGTGTGCACGTTAGAACTGCAGTGAAAAAGACTCATACTTAGACTGGGCGCACTAGGAATGCCTGTCTTCTTCACTCTAGTTGGATCATACATCATATTCTCCATACCCTTTTGCTCCGTGGCTGTGTAAGAATCAGAATTAGCCATGTCAGCATCTGTGAACTGTTCTGTGAAGCTGTCTGTGTGGGAGGGCACAAAAGAGTTCTTCTGTGGGGCGACGTCTGTCGTCGTTGTCTTGTCTGCAGTTTGTGACGTTTTTCCTAATTTTGCTGTTTGGTCAGCGGTATTGTCACTATTTTGTGCGGCAGGCGCGGGCGTAGCTTCATCGCCACTACCGCTGCCTTCAGCCACAGCAGACTCAGCTGCTAAAGTATCTACTTTGTTGCTGTCTTGTGTCTGTGTAGCTTTGTCGGTCGTGGCCGAGACCTGTGATTGAGTACCTGAGTCCTGGGTACTAATGCTTGCTACGTCATTTGCGTCGTCGAAATCAGCTCCTGACCCCACCCCCGAGCCAGATGCATCAATGTCGTTGAGGTCGCTTTTAGTTAGGCTAGTAGCACTGGGGTCATTGAAAATTTCGCCCAACAGGGGGTCGGGTGCGCTACGTTTGCCGTGCGGACCAGAAGCCGGAAGGACTGAAAATAGGTCAGTACATTAGGCATTAGCGGAGGTTAGTGGGTTATAAAGAAAAGGTTAGATGTGTTATCATCAATTAACACCCTAATTTCTTATCATAATGTGCTATATGCTGTAAAAAGGGAATGCAAAAGTGTATCTTTGGCCCCCCTCCTTTCGAAACCTTTTCCGCTAACAAAACATATGGATTGAAGATCTCCAAATTCCTAATGTCTCCATCCCACCTCAAGCGAAATTATGTGCAAGCTCAAGATAGTTTACCCTTCCCAAGCTAATTCTCTTTTTTTGCTTTACTTGGCTTGGAAGGATCTAATTGCAGGTGCCTCCCTCCCTCCATCTCCCTAGTCAAGTAAAATCTCTGTGTTCCACAGATAGCGGAGTAGGTTTGAAAGGCTTTCGTAACCAACTTTCCCATTCTTTAAACATATATTCAGTATTGTCAACCCCCACTTGTCTTCCCTTCTTTAATCAGTCTTATCTTGGCCTGATCAAAAAGCCTGTCGGGGAATCTTGAAGTGAATGTTCTTTAAGCGCAAAATAAGTTAACAGGCTCATGATGATGTCAGATGTGCAAATTTCACCCCAAGCATCGTTTACACGAAGATTGTTCTCAAGATCTGGGTGGTGCGAACAGTTTACACGTGGCTCAGAATTCCTTACTGTTATTGGTGCTTTGGAGTTTCGTCTGTGATACAATTTACAAGATTGGATTTTGAAATCAAGGCTTGGAGGTGAAGCGAGTAGTAAATCTGGTCAGAAATATGCGAATCAACATTTTTGATAAAATAGTAATCCACTTTCAGTCATGCTTGTATCACTCTGTTCTTAAGTTCAAAATCATTTATGTTCACTTTTTGCTTGTATGAAACAATATAGTCAAATAATATTTCTTTTCTAATGGGACTTGTTGCTTATTTTACTGAAATAAAGTGAAGTTTCGGTATTTTGCTTTATCGTATCTCTGGCTGGATTTTCCAAAAGACTGCCAGCGATATGCGCGGTGCCGTTTCAAATAGGGACCCAAGCCCTCCCTAACTGACCTCTCTTAAGTTTCATAACTCTTTCAATATCCAGAATGATCCTCGACATTTTAGACAACGGGATAACCAAGGGAGTCGCTAACCTGAACGGTAATTAATGTAGACCGGAAACGAGAAGTGAAAGTCGCGTGTTTAAAAAAAAAGAGAAAACACGCTAAATCAGGCTACAATACAACATTTCAACTACGTTTTAGAGCATAGTAAAATGGCTTTTTAGAGCAAGCAAACCGAGGTTACAACGGTTTGAAGTTAGGAGCCTTTGCGAGAAATGAGGCCCTTTTTCTTTAGCAGACCCCTTTTGGAAAATCCAAGCAGATCTCTTTTTTCCCTCTACTGTTTCTTGGTGACAAAAATCAATAGCGATTGTTTTGTGCTTCTTACTATAAAGATTTGGCGAAAAAGTTAAAGTCATTTACAGTTGATGTAAAAGCATGTTTCAACTTAACAAACATTGTCGACATAATTTTACTTAAAATCATTAAGGTTAGCGTGTTATGAGAGAGAGGTGTTTATGAATAATGTGAGAAGTAGGGACTGTCGGTTTTCGTTCAATAAAACTCTACATCCCAGTTCAGTACATGTGTGAGTATATAGTGAACGTAACTTGTAATCGCACTTGACTAAACTGCCAGTGGTTTCTACTTCACGGGTAATTAAAACAAAATAAGAGGAAAAGACAGCGAAAATTACCTTACAATTTGTTGACAAACTAGAATACGTTTAGTTTTCTCCAGTTTTTTTTTCGTATCGCTGTATTAGTTTGAATGTTTCATCTCATTTCATTTCACGCATTTCGAAGAAATATATATTTCTATTTTAATTTTGTTTCCCTTTCTTTTCCTCTTTCATTTCCTTTCCTCACCTTTTTCCGTCGAAAGAGCGACTATAGATAGTAAAACTATTAAAAAGCCGAAACCCATAATTCGGCTAGAGCAACCTGCAGGAAAATTGACAACAAACAAAATATCAGTCACGGTACATTGTTCTCAGGACCTTTTCTGTTTGAGGTTAACAAACCATGAAGTGGAAAATAAATAATATTGTTGACTATGACTAGATGTATTGTCTAATTCAGTGACGACTGAGATTATGTTATTGTTTCTTTCGTTAGAATGCTTGTGTTTTATAGTTCGTTTAATATAATTATGATTATAAAGCAGAACACGTTTTAGGAAACTTTGACCTCAAAGTTTTGCAAAGTTATGGTTTCCAACTTAAATGAGTGACAACCACAAAAACAGCGGCTTCATTAAGTAGTTTTACCTGCAGAAGTAATCATGAGAAAACTTGCAGCACAAGGAGCCAAGAGTGCAAGAAAAGAGTCTGATTGCCGGTGAACAGAAACAAAAAAAACTGCTTTTTACTGCAACTACAAAGCAAAAATAGCCATATCGTTGAAAATTTGTTCATTTTATCACGTAAAAAATAACATTAGGAAGTTGCTCAGTTTTTTTTCTTGTAGTTGAATTACGTATATTTTTTTAGAGAATGGATCTTCAAGGCAAGCCTGCTCGACGTGAAGTCTGCAGTGAATGCAATGTTCCCAAAATACCAAACAGGTACAGCATATATTTTTAAACTTACTTCCAAGTCGCCAGATATATTACGAAAATCTATAGCTAAAGCCATCCACGTGTTGATCAAGTCAGTTGAGTTTCTTTTACAAATCAAGTGAGAAAGTTCCTTTTTTTTATGTATATTACAGGAGAAAGGAATATGGCATTTGATTCAAAATCTGTAATTGCAGTAAACAGCACAATAATAATAAATTTAAATAACAAAGGAAATAGAATTATTTACCAACAGTGCGATAAAAGGGAATAAGCTCACTTAAATACTCCTTTGTCTCTTCCTCTGCTATTGAATGTATATACATAATGTTTTGCTTATGTTTATGCTCAGTTATCTTACAAGGGTGGACCAGACTTAAGGCGATGCATGAAAAGAGTTGCTGAAATTGAGTGACGATGCAGGGAGAATGGAATGAAAAAAACTTAAGTTATATAGCCACATGAGCAAAATTTTTGATACAATCGTATAATAGAGGCATATGAGTTAATCCAAGAGTAGGTTTGTACGCTGCAAAATAAGAACTCAAATATATCGACCAAGTCGAAACTTTGTTTTATAAAAGGTAGGGTTAAGTTTAGCTAGTAATCTTGGACAAGGCAAACTTATTTTTTATCTATTTGTATGACAGGCACATATCAATTAATTCAAGTTCTTTTTACGATTGCAAAATCAAGACTATAATTCTAATAGATCAACTCAACCAATACTTTGTTTATAAGCTAGGGCTATGACCAATCCCGACCGAGGCACCGCGATCAGTAGTTTATCAGAACTTTTATACCAGAAACAGAGGCAATAACTCAAGATATATATCAAGCTGCAAAATTCAAAGCCCTCAGATAAGTTCTCCGAAATCAGTCTTATCATTTAGAGCAAACGTTGGGACCAACGAAGTCATTGACACAACTGCGGGTGTTACTCCCAGCGAAACTCTGGCCGAGCAGATTACTCACCCGCCTGGGATAGTATTTGCCTACCAGTGAAACAGGTCCCAGATAAATCCACTATTCCAAAAAGACCATAAAGAAAATTCCCTTATACCATACACGAATTTTCCACTTATTCTCTTTTCTTTGGAATATTTCGTCAGTTCCACGCCAGATGGGAAGCGAAAGCACCAAATTGCAAATTTGCTACATCAAGCCTCATTACCACATCGCATATGCATTTGATTATGTCATGTCAAACCCGGCAACAAGCAGGTATGGCGACTGGTCAATTAACGTGCACTTACCCCTCCCCCCTAGGTTCTTATTGAAACTCGAAGATTCAAGTGGCGATTGTCCTTGTCGTCTAAAGGTCAATTTTTCGACTATTTTGAAACAGAGCTTCAAGAAACTTAGACAAAGATGCGTATTGTAGCAGTGTTCTTCGCCAGAAGAAGATGAGAAGTTCATCTTTGATTGGAAATACAAAGATACGAAGCTGGAAGGAAACCACAACAACTAAAATAAAAAGTATTTAACAACAGAAAACCTGTTTAAAACGCTTTTCATACGAAACGACATATATTTGAAAACTAAAGTTTGAAAGTAGTAAAAACGCGAAACGAATTTTGATATCACGACTTTGATCGTTTATTTCACATGTTTTGAATTATTCATAAAGTTACCTATATCTGATAGAATGTCTATAGAGAAAATATCACGGCTCTTTGAACTGCTACAAACATATCTTTGTCGCGGGCTCTTGACTCTGGAAAACATAGCGTACACTACATCATCGGTAAGAATGGCGTTAATTCGCAAGTGGTTCTTATGAAATCTGTCTATAAAGTTTTGTGGCAGGACTGATAATTGTGTCGTAGTGGACTTTAACTACTTCAGTTTCCTGTTATTATTGATACGAAAATAACACCGTTGTTTTGTTTATGGCACATCAGATGACAATATTTGTTTTTTCGTGAAGCGAGGACACCTGTTGCTAGGGAGGATAAATAGAGGAGATGAAACAAGACCTCTGTGAACTTGGTTCGGAAAAATCAAACTTGTTGAACCTGCTTGGCTGCCAGGACTCTCATCTATTGATCTCAGTTAGTTTGTATGGCAAGTATAAGCACTTGTGGCAACTGCATCATTCAGTTAAAACTCGATTTATGGTGGCAAAAAGTCAGATGAGTTATGATACAAAAATAACATGTTTGTTAAACATATCAGCAGTTGGATTTGGGCCATGGGGCCGGTAGGGTGTGAGGTGACTCAAAGCAGAAATTACAAGGCATGGCCATAAGAAATCTTAATAAACGACTTCAAGTTCAGTTTTTGTGCGGCTATCTATAATAGTATTTGGGATTGCAGTTAGTTTTGACACTGAGACAATATTGCAGGGCTAGTTCACACATCAGCCACCCGTTAAAACAAACACTAACTTAACCTGTTTGTCACAAAGATCAACTCAAATCAAAGGGACTTTTTAAATTTAAAATCTCAGTACGATCTTGATCAACAGCCAGCATTATAGAAGTTTCTCAGAGCTAATTTATTTAATTACAAAAGGTTTTTGTTATCAAAAATGAGAGCGCTGATCATTTTGCTGGTGATTCGGAAAACTGGTAGCCAAATGTCAAAAGGTGGGGGTGGGGGTGGGGATGGTATGTGGACGGTTGGCAAGGCAGTGCTGTTTAACACGCTCAATTAGTCAAAATAACGCACGCCACAGCTACAAGAAACGAACGGTTGGAAATATTAGTTAGAAATGAAGTTCAAACTTTACTTTTGCTTTAATTCCTATTCTACTTTTCAACTTTTGTCTTTTTGTTTAAGTATTAATTTAAAAATGTGGTGCAACAAATTTTCTTTTTCAACTGAATGCATGACTTAATTCGAAGCAAAGCAGTATTCAATCTTCAACAAACGCGTAACAAATTTTAAAAGGAAACAGTCATCAATTGCTGATTCGGTTCATTTTTTTTACTTTCCAATACATGTACCTCAACCTCAGCGAACACTAAGAAAGTGTTCCCTAAACACTGACATAGCGAAAGTGTTGTTAACCCTTTCAGCCCGGCTCAAACACACTAGATGACGTCTGCTGAACTCTCCTAACGTGTCTCAATAGTTTCCTTGTAAACAGGTTGGGAGAATTTTGATTTTCATCTTAGATAAATTGCTATGTACGATCATTTGCTTTATTCTCATTACCAATTAACTTATTTTGTGTGGATAATGTAAGGAGAATTTATTTACTGATAAACTGGCTGGGGCTGAAAGGGTTAGCTACTCCTCTCCTGCTTGTGAGTGAGCCCGCAAGTCAAAACAAGTCGGCCGTGCGATTTTTCAAACACTGACTTGAAATCGAGAAAATAAGAACCGTTTTTTGATTCCAGCTGGAAATGAATATCCTTATTCTAGAAAATAATTTGCCTTTCCAGTTTACACGAGTACCATTGCAACATTGGTAATGGTTAGTTCCACAAATTCCTATTTGCCGGTTTATATTAGTGGCCTTTAAATTTCACAACATCTAGGGCAGACTTGGAGAAGGAGAGAGTGGCGCAATGTTTATTTATCTGTGTCAGCTCACATAAATGCAGCAAGCTATAGTTCCGATAGTAGGGCTTACCAACCGAAAAAATACAAAAGCTATTATACACTCTTTTTATATAAGAGCGTCCATTTTTGGGGCTGAGGCTGAATAATGTTATAAGAAATATTAGAGGTTTTAGCCTCAAATGTGCTTAAAACGTTCTTGAACATAATTGTTACTGTTGGGAATACACTCGCAAAAAACCAACCGGAAGCATAAGTACGCTTTATTAATTGGCAGCTACCTTGGACAACAAGCTTTAAGAAGGTAAATTCCCGCGCTTTTGCCGACCGGAGCGGGAGAACTGAGCGGCTCTGATCCACGAGCAGGAACAATGGGGGCAGAACCAGTTCTAAGAACTCGTGCGTTCCATTTAAGAACTGACTGGTCGGACCGGCCAGACCGGACAAATGGAAAGCGATCTAAGCCTTGTAAAACGGCTGCGAGTGTCAGTAGACTGTTATTAAAGCACTCTACAATTTGTAGAGCATCCGAGAAATACAAGAAGAGTACGAGGCAAATCCAAGTCTTTAGCTTGCTTCTCGAGTGCTCTATAGCTACCACTTTGTAGAGTGTCCATATCACAGTTTACAGACACAAGTACAGTATGTGGCCGTTTTATAAGGTTTTTATAACACAGGACTTTAGTCTCTGATATATTGAAAGGCTACTCTTGCCATTCATTCAGAATACAGTCCAATGGTTATTCGATTTCAAGCAATTTGATTGGTTCGGTGGTCACCGGTTATCAGCTCATATTCTAATGATTGACTATATGTGGAAAACGCCGGGAAACTCAATTTATTTTCAAATAAATATTTGCCGGTGAAAAATATTTTTTTGTTGTATTTAATAAAACTGCATTTAACAAAACAATTATTTTACTCGATCTTCTGAATATTAGCTGATTATAACAGATTCGCCTCCCCGCTCATCTGTTATTTATCAGCTAATATTCAGTGCGGTCTCGTAGAATAATTGTTAATTAGTATCAACCCAACGAGTGAATATCACTTTTCGTACGCTCTGATTGGTCAAGAAAAAGTAAATGTTCATCGATATTCACTGTTTAGCATTCATGCGGGAAAAAAGTCGTTTTTGTCTGTGCTTTTTTGAGCTTATTCAGCTAAAAATAAGTTATTTTTGAAACTGATATTCACTTGTTGTGTATATATTCCACTATTCACCTCCACTTCTGAGAATAATTGTTAATTATGTAATCTGAGTTTTAACTCGCCAATCAAAACAATCGTAACACTGTTATTCACTAGTTTGCCGTGTACAGAGAGGATATTAGTTTATTACCAGATTTGAAAAATAGAGTTTTCGTTTGCATTTTTCTATATTCTATCTCCTGTCCCAGTTATTCGTGGGGATGAGATTTTTTTTTATTCACTCGGCTTTTGTCCAGAAATCGGTGTAAATGTTTTTTTTAAAAAAATAAAACAACAATCCAAGAATAGGACACAAAATGGAGCAGCTCAGGCCCGGTAGTTCGAAAGTGGGCTAAATTTGACCAGGTTAAGTTAGGTCTTTAAGGAAGCCCAGTTACATAAAACTGAAGTAACAACCCAAATCAGTCTGTAATGAAGTAAACCACCTATTCAGGGGCTTACGATTTAATTCCGAGTTAGAACTTGCGCACTTTCGAAAAACGGAGAATGGAGAAACAGCGACGGAACTCCGATAGCAGGGGTGCTACTAAGCCAAGCAAATCGTGACTTTTTGCAACTTTGCAAAGCCAAAGCATGCAGCTTATATAAAATGCGTCCCACAACTTGAACGTCTATCATTATCATTGCATTGCAAGTTTCAAGAAAACCTGTCACACGAGAAATTCTCTTTACCAAAGCTGGCTTGCACAAGAAAAGTATTTCGACAGATGCTTGTCGATTCAAGTCAGTGCAAGTTTTAAGCTTGCGTTCAACTTTGATTTTCGTTTTTCTACCAACTTACATGGACCCGCACTGACTTGCGTTGACTTTAGTCGATCTTTTAAACCAAGTTGGTACAAGTTCGTTATCGTTCGCCAAACGAAGCACAAAGGTGAACACAAGTTTAAAGGTCAAAACTGACTTACATTTCCGTTTGGTTGGGACTTAGTATCCACACGAAATAGTTGTACACCGTGAACTATATTGTAACAAAACTAGAATTTGACTGTGCGCGATGTATCATTTCATCTACATCATCTACATCAACACGATCTTAAAGCATGTGATCCCATCTCGAGTAGAGAAGAAACTACTGTTGCGTAGTAGAAAATATATTTTCAGCATTTTATGAGTGGACTATATGTGGTATAATTTAAGGGCGACAATAATATGTACAGTTTATAGCGACCAAGATACAGTTCGATCTAGGCGTTACTCAGGTATTATTCTTAACTTTCAACTGACAATCGGTTTATATTTTCAATAATAGATTATTATCATTAAATTAGCTTTTATGATTACATTGCATTGCATACAAATTGAATTTTTGCAATTATACGATTGCGAACTTGAGTGATGCTATTAAAGTTATGGGCTTACTGCAAATTCAAATTTTCATTTTTACAATTTTTAAAATGCAGTGAAAATACATGGTGCAATACAGCATCTCCGATTTTTTGTATGGTATAAAATACAATTATATATATAATGTTCTAGTTTTCTTGCAATATAAACAAGACTATGTACATTAGTAATATCTCTTCTTCGGCAGCATGAAAGATTTAATATTTAAAATATTTTCAGTAGTCCGCCAGTTCTATCTTCTTCTTTCCATGCTCAAGTCTCTAAAGGTTCTTTCTAAAATTTCCTATCAACGGATCTTGTGAGAAAATAGCTGTCCTATCCCGGAACGGATTCGTGCAATCATGTTTCATTCATCTTCTTCGTGATGAGTGTCTCCTGATGTCCCTAAAGGCAATATCAGAAATCAATATTATTTCCAGATTCACAAATTAAGAAGATAGATAATCGAACGGAAAGACGTCTCTGCACAAGATAATCCCTGCGTGAAAAAAGACAGAACATAGAGTTTCACAACAACAAGCTAGAGAAAATTCAATTTCTAGCAAACTAGATCACGAGTAAATAAAACATAAGATAATAAATTAAGACTAGACGAAGTAATTCTGATACTCGAGTTGAATCAAACACTATTAATACTATTGGAAAGAGCATCTTAGAATTAAAGCATTCTCAAATGTATAGTTTGCTTCCTTGAATGTAGGTCAAGACAACGCATAGTAAAATCTAACATTCGTATTCATAATGGCTCTTTTATAAAATAATCTATTGATTGCCGTTGATTAATTGATTGACTGATTAATTGATTAAAGAGTGAGTGAATAGGTGGATGAATGAGTGAGTATGTGAGTAAGTTTAATTGATGATCGATAGATTGATTGTCTGATGGATCGAGTGAGTGAATGAACGATTTAGTCACAGATTGATTCATTGATTCAGTGATTGACTTAGTGAATGATTTTGTTATTGATTAAGTCATTCAGTGCTTTATTGAATGATTAATTGGCTAATTGATTAATTGATTGATTGATTGAATGATTGATTGATTGAATGAATGATTGAATGATTCAGGATCATTTGGTTGATTGATTTACCTTCTATTTCAAGAAATCGTCTTCGCGTCCTGGGACGCAATTCCAAGAATCTCCGTCGCACTCTCGGTTTGTCGTTAACGTTCTTGTTGAGGTAGCGTTTCATTGCAAAATAAGGCGAAACCTTATGCAGCTTCAGAGGAAAGGAACCCTTGTAAGGTAACGTGGTCCTTGGTGTAGAATGAAATGGCTTTCTCTGGCCCTGAGCTCGCGAAGCGTAGGGATTTGGCCTTTTCAAAAAGCCGATTCGGACCTTATTTGGCGTTTTATAAGCATTTAGGTTGTATCTGCTTATGCCTGTTTGTGGTATTCTTTGGAATTGTTTATGTGGAGCTCGATGCATGGCATTCCTATGTACAATAGGACCACGTAATTGAGGAATAGTCCGGGAAATTCCAAAGGATGATCGTGGTTTTAAAGCTTGGTTTCTTTTTATGGAAGGCACTAACAACGGCGTGGTTATACTTCTCCCAGAAGCCTTTGCTGGCATGCGGAACTGTGTTCTTGAGTACGCAATCGCTGGTCGAGGGATTTCTGTCCTTCGGTAATCCGAAGGTGTCCTCCCCGCATTGGAAATCTTGGATCGAACAACGACACCATTTCCAATCCCATTAAACGTACGGACAATGGCTTCTCCAGGGATATGATTTCGAGTAGTGGAGCTCCCGGTATGGTAAGGCTGCGGATTATCATTACCCATAATTCCATAGTCTATGTGTGCAGGTTGTACAGGCGGTACGTTCGACACTCGTTTCCCTGGCAACGGCGTCTGAGAGTTTGCAGACGGAATCTGTCCAGTAATACTATTTGTGTTTACAGCCTTTGCTAAGAAATTCCTGTTATTTCCTGCCACTTTAACGATTACTGGTTTAATTGTTATAACTGGAACTTGAAACGGAGCGGTTTTCAGTATCTTTCCGTTACCAATCTGTAGCTTCGCTTGACCTCCAAGTACAGCGCTAGGTGGCGAAGAAACCTTGAAACTGCTTGGGATATTCTGGACGGGATTAATTGTCTTAAAAGGCACAATTAAAGTTTTGTTCTGGTTTTGAACTTGTATTTGTGCAGTTAGAGATGGTCCTGGAACAATACCCGTTGGAACAGATGAGTTTAAAGTTATTGTTTGACCCAAAACGCCTGGTTGAGTAGAAGCGATGTTTTGAGCTTTTGAAGAAAGCGAAACATTGGGGCCGTGAAACATGTCCTTTTTGCCTGCAGTATTGATATTATCTGTTGATTGCAGCGAAACATTGGAAGCTTGAGATGTAAGCGATGGCTTATTTCCATTTCGATTCAGAGTAGGGTGAGTTTCATTAGTTTTCTTTAAAACGTAAAATTTTGCCAAGTTGTTGAGAAAGTTTCTCAACCCGACCTCACTGGTGTTCGTGCGTATCTGAATATAGGTTGGAGAAGCAACTTGTTTGGGGATAACAACATCATGTGACTGGTTTCTCTTGAGATTGTCTTTATCCTGTGGATTAACGTTACCTGGAGACAAACTGATAACATGAATAACTGGAGCTTTTGCAGGTTCAGAATTGTTCAACTTTACGGGATTTATGCTTGGTTGAGCTGCATCATGTTGCGGATGCATCAAGACTCCTTTGTTTAAGTCCTCTCTTATCGAGTTATTCAGGGCCACCGCTAGAGATTGCTGGGTGAGTTTTGGTTTGTTTATATTTTCGCTACTATCCACACCAGAGCTAGAAGAAGCCTCCATTTTCTCGTTAGATATATTTGTTGTAGATGTTGAAGATTCATGGCTAACTGAATTCTGCTTATGCACGTTCGCCTTAGTTAACGCTGTCGGTAGGGATGGCAGGCTCGACCACGTCAGCTTGTTGGTTTTTACCGGTACCTTATCACTCTTAGCTCGTCCGTTAATAATGGGAGCTTTGCCTAAGCTACTTCCTTGATATGTCGAAGAAGGCGGATTTCCATTTTGCACGTTCAACTTTGTGATGTCAGAAGGAGTTATAGCGCTAGGTGGTATGAATGACGTTGTCGTAGCCGGTTGCTGATTGGTTGGCTTTAGTTGAACATTTGTTTTGGAAATTGCTGGAATAACTCTGTTGGGCAGTGCTTGAGGATTAGTCTGAATTGTTACAGCAGGCCCAGCTGCCCGACCATCGTTATAGGGAACATTGTTTAATTTCTGTTGGTTTGTGACATGGCTTATTGGTAAAACCTTTGTTGGTGGCGCGTGAGCTTTTGCAAGCCCATTTACAGAAGTACCCACATGCTGATGTAAACCATATTTCTGGGCCTTGTTGCTCTTGTAAACGCCATAGTTTCCATGAACTGTCGGCTTTTTCCCATGATATGGTAAATAGTTACCCACACGATTTGGCGTTTGATTAGTTATTTGCCCAGCTATAATGTTACTGCTTGAAACCTGTACAACTGGTCTAATAACTCCAGCTTGAACCTGTTTAGCGGGTTTCAATACATTGCCTTGCGTCGTAAATACACTTTGACGACTTCCGAAAGCTGGATACCGCGTTTTGAGGGCAGATGAAGAGCCCCAAAAGGATTTCGTTCCTTGCGCGTAACCCCTGCGGGCCTGGGAACCACGAAATAGGGGCCGAGGTTGATTATTATATAATGTTCTCTGCCATGCTGGCGGCACTCTAGCATTCATGTACCTCCGTGAGGCTCCTTGTTGTGCAATACTCGAAGCATGTATGGCATTCTTGATGCTTTTATTGTCTTTTCCTGCTGCAACAAAATTTCGTGGCATTCCTTTCTTTGACCAATCCTTAAAAGGAATGAAATGTCCGTAGGGGTAGGGACGGGCCGGGTATGCGCGCCGCGCGGCACTCCAGACGAAAGGAACTGGGCTTCTGGTAAGCTGGCGGTAATTGTTTGCACCATAATATGAGGAATGTGCTTTAAGGTGGTTTCCAAGCTGTGATTTCCTTGCAGCGTTGTTGTATAAAGGATACCTAAACTTTTGGTAGCCGGTACGATATCTATTGGGATACATTTTCTGCGGGATCCATGGTCTTCCGTCTGAAAACAAAAGCAGAGAAACATACATTTTTAGCTGTACAGGGAAATATTTACAATTTGGACTAAAAACCATCTATTGTTCTACATGCGTGTAACAACGCCTTCTTAATCACACACGGAATGTGCATGCGCGCGCACAAAAGACAAAACTTAAGTGCAGGGCTACTCACAACATCATTCTTGGGCAGGTTTGATGGAAATATTTCGAGTAGCCGTGCTACTCTTTTATCAGGCCAAAGCTGGAGTGAGGTGAAATGATAACAGCTCTCGGATTTAAATTATAATTATACAAAATAGTTAATATAATATGACGCACGCGTGTTAACATATCGTAACGTACGCAAGTACCAAATGTACACTTGTGCGAAAAAAAGCATGCGTTCCTGCAGGCAAGCAATCAATCACGGACCCATTGGCCGCTATACACGGACCCCTTGGCCGATATACACAGACCCATTGGCCGTTATACGCGCACGCTATCACGTACGTTCACGGGGTTACATATGTGTTGACAGGTTCACACTCGTGTTCATTAGCGCAGCAATAACACAAAATATTTTCTTGTAGAAAACGCAATACTGAGATCTCATAGCACGAAACCAATTTTTTTCTGAGGAGTGTGTCCCAAAGGTAGTGTTCCCAATTGCTGACCAGACTTGCAATTCTGGGAATTACACATGTATTGACCAAGTTTATCCAAATTACCTTCATCATCGCCATCACCATTACATCCTCCATCATGATCATCACCATCATGACCATCAACATCATTCTCATTATCACCATCATCATTTCCATCATCATCTCCATCATCATCTCCATCATCATCTCCATCAT
>JAOEJI011058456.1:0-12505 GCA_025448255.1 Umimayanthus chanpuru
GGAGCAGAGAAAAAAGAAATGTGTTTTCTTTCATAGTACATCAACCTCTTTCAGTACAGAAATTTTAAAGGAAATCGCAAACTTGACCCGGATCGAGCGGTCAAAAATTACAGAGACAGCCTCTTAAGGGCCCAGGGACATTCTACGTTGCTACGCTGAGTTGTTTGCGAGGAAACTTTACTTCCGGTTTTGTGTGTTATTTTTCCTGGCTTCAGACCACTGCTCGTTTTCAAACTTTATTTAAAACTGTTTGGTTTCAATAATTTTCAGAAATTTTATTTCTACAGATTTTTTTTATCTATCTATTAGTTAATCAGTTCGCACTGAAGGAAACAGTTTTGTAGGAAATGGACGGCAGCAAAATTGCGATGAATCAAAAACGGCTCTGGCAGCTGCAAAGTCATGGTGGCAAAGCGATCAAAATCCCAAAGATATCGTTGTTCAGGTTTTTACTGTCGTGACTAAAAAGGCAGAAACCCAAACCGAGTAGCCGTACAAGCCTGAACCCGAGAACAATTCTACCAGCACTCAAACTGAACAGTTTCGCAATTTATATGAAGACCACGGAAAGCACAGCCACAGACACAACTTTTGGTTGAAACAAATGATTTACAACGATGTTGAAAACCAATTTCATAAATTATATTGAAATGAAATGTTTTCCGAGATACAGAATTACCCATCTGTCTCAAGAAAATGACAGTAACGTCTTCACTACCACCATCAAAACAGTAAAGCTACAACAAAGCCGGCAAGGCAGTCCTGACATGTATATCCGCCGAGGCGCTTGACAAAGAGATACAAAAGTTATTTTGGAACAATGAGTGATAAATTCGTTTTTCTTAGCCAATTTTGCATAACTTCCGAAAAGTGACTTTAGCCACTGGAGTACTCCCTAAAGTTAAAGGTCGCAAGCACTCCCCTCCCCCTCCCCCTCCCCTCCACCCAAGTCCACACAACATTAAAAAGTCCAGGTCGAACAGTGTTAAAAACTTCAGCCGCAAGTGTTTTCAAAATATTTCTATTTTGTTGGGATTAGACAAATATTTTATATTTTTATTCATGATTCACACAAATCAAAGGAAAGACGAAGGTGTGCGTACTATTGAAATTTGTAATATCGTCGCAACTTGTACTACCTGTCGCAATTTGTAATAACCCTTTGTCGCAGTTTGTAATTAACTTTCTAAACAGTATTTTATCTATGTTTTTTTTTCGTTTTCATGTATATCAGTGTTAGATAGCCAAAGGTTTGCTGATATATTTTATGATATGTTTGGGATGATGACGTCACAAGTCACGCAACTAGCCCTCTATAATTGTTATACGAATGAATTCGTTTATGTTTTACTTCTGATATGGAAATCGTCACACAATGGAAAGTGTTGCACTGTTTGTTCCACCATCAAGAAGTTCTTAAAAATCACTTACATAGAGGACGTGCGTGACAGGAAGGTTTCACATTATCTATGGTTGTTTCACGATAAGTGCTTTAGATTTTACTTCGGATGTGAATACCGTCAAACAAGGGAATGTGTTGTCGCGCTCTTTATTCCGCCATCAAGAAGTTCTTAAGATACACTTACATGTTGGACGTATGTGACAGGAAGCTGTCACGCCCTCTAAAGTTGTTATACGAGTGATATGTTTGTGTTTTACTTTAGTTGTGGATACCGCCACACAAGGGAATGTCAGTGTTGTCACGCTCTTTTTTCTGCCATCAAGAAGTTTTTAAGATGCACTTACATGTTGGACGTGTGTGACAGGAAGCTGTCACGCCCTCTATGGTTGCTATACGATGATTGCTTTAGATTTTACTTCTGATGTGAATACCGTCACACATTCCCTTAACCCTTTATGGTTATTACAGGAAGCCAATACCCTTTTCACATGTTACTTTCCTTGCATATTACTTGTAAAATTTAAATTCTAAGGATGAATAAAGAGAGTTGTTGTTGTTGTTGTTGTCAGTTGTCAGGCTGTTTATTCTGCCATTAAGAAGTCCTTATCACACACTTATATGTGCGACGTATGTGACAGGCTGCTGTCACGTCCCTTTTAGTTGTTATATCAGCGATTCGTTTATGTTTTATTTTGGATGTGGATACCGTGACACAAGGGAACTGTTGTCACGCTCTATATTCTGCTATTAAGAAGTCCATATCACACACTTACATGTGGGACGTATGTGACAGGAAGCTGTCACGTCCCTTTTAGTTGTTATATCAGCGATTCGTTTATGTTTTACTTTGGATGCAGATACCGTCACACAAGGGAAGCGTTGTTACGCTCTATATTCTGCCATTAAGAAGTCCTTACCACACACTTACATGTGGAACGTATATGACAGGAAGCTATCACGCCCTTTTTAGTTGTCTTACCAACGATTCCTTTATGTTTTACTTTGAATGTAGACACCGTCACACAAGGGAAGTGTTGTCACGCTCTTTATTATGCAATCCTTACCATACACTTACATGTGGGGCGTATGTGACAGAAGTTGTCACGCCCTTTGTGTTCGTCATTATTACATTGCTTCTTCTTTTCTATTTAAATTTCCTCAAGGGATGCGTTCAATTACTTACTTTGCAACAAACACAAACACAGCCGTAATGGTACTCTCGACGGGCTTCAGCTTTCTAATATCATGAAAAATATAACAAGTCTTAACGCATCTCGGCTCAGACTGAGCAGCAGCCTGATGACATTTCCCATATCTGAACGCCTTGCATAACGGGTCACGTACACAAATTTTTCGGCATTCTGTAGTTCCCTCGGCAAATCCGTCAAATTGGTTAAGATAAGAATAATAGGCATAAAACTTCGTATGCGGATTGGTACTCTCATCATATACCTTTGGCACTTGTCCTAAGAAAGACATGTCAGATTTCATTTTGTTGAGATACAAAGTAAAAGTCTGCGAAGTAGAATCAAGCCACACATAAAATCTTTTACTTAAGACCATCACATCACAAACACCACTCGAGCCATCTACCGATACAGTCCTATCAACACTGGTGTAGCCAAAGCATCCCCTGGCACTACTGCACATCGGCTCACAACCGCCTTCACCTTTTACGTAGAAAGTGTTTTCCTTTTCATTTTGACCCGTCACGGCTAACTTCGGGTAACCACCACTAATTGTAACAACCTCTGACGGTCGCAAAGTATTCGTATTCACACACGAAAGAGCTACACCTTTCGATTTCAGCAACTCGCACGATAATTTAGGGGCATTTTGAAGTCGAGTATGTACTAGATTAAAATTTATATCGCTATCGGAATCAAAAAACTTGTCAGTGAAAAGATCAGCGATCGGTTTAAGGATATACCTGATGGGAACAGGATTTTCCTTTGAAACTGAAGCCCATGTCAATGCGTCCCCGTTGCTAGGAGGGGCTGACCCTACAGTCACAGTACTTGTCTCAACACTTTTTGAGAATTTTGAAGCGGCTTCCTGCTGTTCTGAATCAAGACTAAACCCCCCACCAACACTAACCAATCCAGAGTAACTCGCCTGCACAGCCACACCAATGCTTTCTTTGCTTAACTGTTCGAAACTGCCTGATTTCATTCGATGCTCCTGGGTGTACGAAGAACCAAATGTTACCTCGTCAAGATAATGAGTACCATAGGTTTCAATAAACTTATTGACGTCCTTTTCTACTTGCTGATCTGAAGCCTGAGCATTGCCCAGTACTTTGGCTAATTCTAGAAATCCGGCATGAAAAGGAGGAGGATCTGAAACTTCAAATCGTGAGAAATAGGAAGTGCATTGTGCTTTGGAAATGATGTAAACGTACTCTCTAGAAGCCAGATCTGAGGTTGACTTCTGGTACGATGCACTTGCAGAAAACTCGAATCCAAATCCTCCTCCTTGAAGGTTAGCACTGACAGAGAGAGAGTTATGAAATTCGGCTGTTGTTTTGACGATGTCAGATTTAAAGGAAACATCGCACGACACATCGGGAACGGCCATTATCCCTTCGGGTAAAACATAACGACAATCCCCGTTTGATTTACCAGTTTTATAGTTTGCCTTAAATATTGCGCTCTTAAAACCAGGGTCTCGACCTTTAGACAGCGGGTAACCTTGAACAACATCATAGCCAGAAAAAGCGTAGTCAATGCTCGGAAACGACATCTTCAGCTGGTTGGTACTGTCGCAGTGAACGAGGCGGTTATCTTGGCGTATTCCCTCTGAAATTAGAATGTAAAGTCAAGTAAAAACACTTTAATATTGGAGGCAACACATTTACATCTATAGGACAACGCCGGGATTACCAAACTCTTTTCGAAAAGGGATGTGCGATTCTTCAGATCCCTGAGATAGCATGTATTTCTGGAGATAGGACCGATGGCTCGACGCCCCTGTTCCTCGGTCGTTGTGGTAAAGAAGATCGCATAAAGTTCAACCGTCGACCAGCCGGCGGTTGAACCCGGAACCTGCTGTTTGGCAGTCAGTGATTCTACCAGGTACGCTAACTTCGCACACTGAAAGGTAAACGACTTAAGAGGCTGTCCGTCTAAGAACCGATCACTCGATTTTGGTTTCAAATTTTAATTTCTCTCAAACTTTCCTCACAAGTTAAGTATTCTACCCTAACTACTGAACTGCATTTCTTTTCGCCATTCAGGTGAGTTTCAACTTGAAATTATTTGCAGTATCTCGATATTACAACAAATGTTTTTCCGTATATTTGCAGAATACCGTTTAGATTTGTAGGAAATGTGAATAGGTTATTCAAATCTGGCACATTTTTTTTAAATTTATGAATAATGGTGGCACGGGAAGTGAATGGTGAAGTCATGAAGTTGGCTGATATCGTCTGTGGCAAAGTGTCTGAGCATTCTGACTGTTTCACCTTCTCGGGCCAATAAATTTCTTTTTTTAAAGGAATTGAAAGAAACGAAATGCAGTTTAGTAGTTAGGATAGAACACATAACTTGTGGGCAAAGTTTAAGAGAAATTAAAATTTGAAACCGAAATCGAGTGGTCGGTTCTTAGACGGACAGCCTCTTAAACATAAAATGAAAATTACTGAATTTGAATACCTGTGCTGCTTCCCAATCAATTACTGTTACATAAATCATTTTTTAAGTTGTTTACCGAAGCTAATTGTCGGTACGACTTATAATTATTAATCCAATTTGTTGAGAATTTGAAGTGTCTATAACAAGGGCAATTGTGAAGTTTAGTTCCATGGCTGAGCGAGAGGTGCCCTGCTACCCACCGGGATCTTTCTATATCAAGTGGATCAAAACATCGTCAAGGAACTTGGTGTTTAATAATGTTTTTGACTCACTCACTTACAGGCAGAACGCATAAGCGAGTTGTAGCCGATGCTACTTCGACAACTCAGTTTGCTTACGTAAGCTAAACAAATAGGAAATTCTAATGATATTACTTTGCACGCTCTTAGAACTCTTATTCGAAGATTTTGTTTTAAAAGCAGATGCATAATAACTATACAACTAGCTTACGATAACAGAAGCTTGTGCTGTTTCATCGATGTTTCAAATCAACTGAAATCTGCCTTTCTACCAAAAATCCGCGCTTCTTTGTGACGTTAAATATGGTTATCATTTTATAAGACGGCAATAAAACATCAAGTTAGTAACTGAGATGAAAAATTTTTGTAATAAGGTAGCTAAAAAACGCTGAAGGTTAAACGTTTAACCTTCTTTCATTTCTGTGCGTTTACCTTTAAATAACCATGTTTGGAGAACTACATTTTGAATAAAAGGGTAAAGGTAATTAATATTAGAAACGTTTTACCTGTTCCGTTACTTACCTGACAAGTACAGGCTTTTGGTGTCTGTAGGAACACTGAAATAAGTCATCACGTGTTTAATGCATAGATGATATCCACAACAACAACAAAGAAGTTTTTTACCTCAAACTTAACAGTTTACAATGACATTTGTCAGTTAATAAGTGGGTAGGTGCTGATTGCCCGGAATCATGACCATATATACGAACCCGGCAATCAGAACTCCATTTTGATTATATATGTTTTTATCGGTATATGAGGGGAATATTACACAGAAAAAGGGAGAAAAGATAAAGAAATTAGTAAGTTACAAACAGTGATTAAAACATACAAGAGAAAAGGGATTAAATTGTATCGATATAACGACAACAAAAATTTAAGATGTTTCTTGTCTCTCTATACTTTCATGTAATCTTTCCGCTTGTGTGAATACTTCAGTCAATAATTAATTTGAGATATACTTTTCCTTCGACCTGGCCTTGATTCGTTTTTTAGTTGGTTGATCGTCCGGGTTAGTGTAATCCTGAGGACTAGAAGCATTGTTGGTTTTTATTTTATTTTATTTAGAAACTTCCACCCTGCAGGTGAAAAAAAGAAAAAGTAATAACAAAACGTACAAAGGTAATGTTGAGCTGGATGAGGGACTGGCGAACGGACTCGTAGTCCCAACGAGGCTAGCCCTAAATAAAATTTAAAACATTACTGACAACATTTACAGATAAAGCTGGAAAAAATAGAAATTACAATAATTAACAACAGAAGAGACTGTTAATGGATCTGCAGTGTGGGCAGACAGTTTTCCAGGGTCTGATTCTATCGGTATCGAAGTCAGACTTAAGTTTTGAAATAGTATTTATACAGGTTTGTTTTTAAACTTAAGAAAGTGGGAGATTGCCTGACTAGGACTGGTAGGTTGTTCCAAAGGGGTACAACTCGATTGAAGAATGAATCTCTATAAAAGAGAAGTGCGGAAAGAAGCATTTCGGGCGAAGATTCAAATTAGTTGCTGATCATGTGTTGCTATTAGCAAAGGATATAAACTATTAAGTTGTTTAAAGGAAAATTGTAGGCACCATGAAGACTTTTGTAGAAAAAGAAAAAGTCATGGCATTCGAGCCAGTACGAGATTGGGAGAAGATCAGTTTAAAAAGATGAGACGTGACTTGTAGCTGGGTCTAAGGTTCGGGTCTGAATTGCAGCCAAGAATTGCTATTGTGGCGCACCTTTGTATCCCCTCTAGGAGCCTGGGATCTGACACACAGGATTGTGGAGCCAATACCTCACTGGCGTAGCCAAAGTGTGAAAGGACAAATGTTAGGTATAATAGCCTCCTCTGGTTAGTCCCTACGTAAGTACTACAATGTCGGCAAAGGAAGCCGAGCATTCTGTTAGCTTTAGCCACTATGATTGAAATGTGTGGACTCCAGGATAGCTTGTTGGTTACCGTTATCCCTAGGTCTTTTTGGGATGATACCACTGCTAAGGTGTGGCCGCCAAGGGTGTAAGGCTTCTCAAGAGAAGGTACCGGGCTGTTGCGTTTTCTGGAGAATCGTGATGACTCGCGCTTGCCTAGATTGAAAGACAATCCCCAGTGGTCAGTCCAGTCTCAGAGATGGTTAATATCTTGTTGGAACAATACAGTGTTGTTACAGGTGCGGATAACACGCTGGCATTTGGCGTCGTCCGCGAACAGTACGATGGTATTTCCGTTACTAACGACGTCAAGCAGGTCATTTATATAGAGCACGCGCGAAAAGGAAGGGACCGAGGATGCTTCCTTGAAAAACACTAGATTTCTCTTGTACCCATGAGGAATAAGCACCATCGACGACCACACGTTGCGATCTAGAAGTCAGGTAGTCTGAGAACCAGGAGTGCAAGGGGCCGTGAATACTAAACAAAGCTAATTTATGAAGGAGTCTGCGATGGGGAACGTAATCAAATGCCTTACTAAAGTCCAAGTAGATACCATCTATTTCTTTACCAGCATAAAGTGAGGCTCCTAACTCGTGCAGGACAGACAATAGTTGGGTAACACAGGATCTGCCTTCCACGAAACCATGCTGCAAGACAGACAGAAGATGGATGATGTCGGGCAAAAGTTTCTGCAGCACTCAGCGTTCACAGAGCTTGCTAACTATGGACAGCGGTGAAATTTGACGATAATTTGAAATGAGTGATTAATCTATTTTCTTGAACACTGGGGTGATGTTTGCAGTTTTCCAGTCCACTGGTAGCTTCCCCAAGCGCAATGAATTATTGAAAAACATACACAGCGAGGGTGCAAGCTCATTCGCACATTCTTTTAGAAACATAGGATGAAGGTTGTCGGGACCTAGTGACTTGGTTGGGTTTAGTTTTAGAGCGCAGAGAGGACATCGTCGTGAGATAGTGCGATCGAAGTTATGGAGTTCTCTGTGAACGGAGAAGGCGGCAGCCCATTGGGTAGTCTGGGTAAGTACGTATCGTCATTAAAAACAGACGAGAAATAATTGTTGAATGCTTCGGCTTTGGCTTCGGCACTGGAGAAATAGGTGTCGTTGTGTTCCACAATATCTGAAACCGATGAACGTTTTGTTAACCTGTTAAAACAGCTCTAAAAGCGATTGGGTTGGGAGAAACAAGAGTCAGTGATGACCTTAAGATAGGCGATACTTTTAGATCTGATCAAGTCATTGACGTCCTTGCGTAGTTGGCGAAATTATTCCCACAAGGAATGACTGTCTTTTGAAGAGCTTTCTTTCCTGTAGTGTTTTTCTTACGTATTGCATGTAACGTTTCAACATCGATTTAGGGTGGATTGACAAATTCTCGTGGTTTCTGTTTAGGTATGAAGTTTCCGATCTGGCTTAGTAGGGATAATTTCCAAGACGCCCAGCTGTCCACGTTGTTTTCATTATCGCAAGATAAGTTGTTCTCAAGTGAACCGGTTGAAAGAGCGGATCTTAGACCGTCGAAGTCTGCTCTTTTGAAATTATACGTAGGACGTTTATTTTTGTTTATTGCATGACAAGTAAAATGCAAATCAAACGTCATTGCTCTGTGATCGGAGGAAAGCAAGCTAGAGCAGCACCTTCACTGTCAGTCACAATGATATCAGCGACACCTTCAGAAATATTGGTGATAATAAGATCTGGTGCATTTGTTTTCACGTGTGACTCACACTTCGACAATCTGTGTCGAAGTCATTTTCAGAATTATCTTTGAGTTTCAGAGTCAGCTACTGATCCAGAAGATGACTTCCACGCAGATTGTCAAAACTTCAGTCGCAACCAATTTGCAACGAGAGCTTTCACAGGGCAACGGTGCACCAACCCGGACGATGAACCAACTACAAACATTGACTCACAGGTCTGAGTTAAGATTTATTTAACTGTGTCCATGGAAAATTGCCTTGGCGATAAAAGCCGAATGTGTGGTTTGCTGAACAACAGTTGATATTATGTGTTTTACAGCAACTTTTTTATTTTCTTTTAGGGAAAAATACTAATTAATTTTATTTTTATATACAGATATAAAAAATGTAAAGAATCAGAAAAACAAATTACAGGTTGTTAAGTACTGGCCACCTGTACTCTAGACAGGGGCTAATCGAGACAGATGGGATTTATGAAGGAAACATATAGATTAGGTCAGAAAATACATATATGGGTATGAATACATGGCAAGCAGGTATGAGCGATTTCTTACTGCCACTTGGTATGTTACTTATAAAAAAACAACTACAGTAAAGCTTCATGCCGACTACTATCTTTACTTTGTTTTGTTTGAAATATTTTTGGATTGTTTCTTTTCCTTTTACATAACGTTTTCACTAGCAAAATTCATTACAATTGCTGACATAATACAAATCTTACTTTTGATCATCATGATGGTCAAGTTTAGCCCCCAATGTTTCCTTCATCCTCCAGCTAATTTCAGACCACAAAAGAGCACGGGCGGAGTCAATCGACAGAACCAAATCCTTGTCATATCTAATAACTCTCCAACTACTTACCTCACGGGAATACCTGTGGGAATCACACTGTCTTGGAGAAAAGTCCCAACGCAACAAACCAATGCGAACTGTATGAAAAGCAATTTCACGAGACAAAATAAGTTATTTCGATCTTCTTTTACAGCAGTGTTTCTCAATTTCTTATCAATTGATTATTGTTTTTCATGTTAAATAGGAGCAGTGGAGGTACTTTGTGACAACAAAAAACCTAAACTGCGTCAAAACGTGGTGACTATTCATCAAGGCTTAGTAAGATACAAAAGACCATCCAAAGTTTAAAAGCTTTCTTCAGCACTTGCGTTTTGAATACGAAATAAAGAAATGCATTGCAATCGAAACTGAAACACGATTATTTTGGTAACAGAGGGAAACCTCTCCAAACTTGGTTTTTAGGAAACTCAACCATTGGTGAAAAGTATGCACGAATACGGGAACACTGTATTTTTTTTTCTTTCTTTACTTTCTAAAATGTCTGCACTTTATAGTTTTTTATACTTCTGCACTTTTCCATCTTATTGCACAAATTCGTAAATTGTAAATTGTAAACTGTAGCTGCAACCGTTTTCAAAATGTAATAAAGTGTATAAAAAAGACTTTGCTTACCGTGACGTAAGAAAATCCCATGTTGGTAATCGTTTCAATGTTGCTCTTTTAGTTTTCAAAGATGAACCTAGAATAAACTATAAATCAGTGGGGAATCGTGTAGCTACGACAATAGTATCATTTGTCCTAAGGAAAATCGTGCAACTTCCTCCAAAGGTCTCGTAAAACACCACTAATATCGTCATTTTTGTCTAAATGTAGTAAAATTGATGCAAATCAGAGGGCAACACAGCACTAACACAAATGTGATATGTAGGAGTAGCGATCGTGATTGCGGTCAAAATGTCTTCACAACGTTATTTTGCTTTCAGGTTACCCCCAGTAAGAGAGTCTTGTGGTCGAAATCAGCCAACTTAGAGAACAACGACATTTGTATTGTACATGTCAATGAATTTAACTGGCTGAGAATTCAGATGTATCATAAGTTTCATTGGTGAAAAAGTGGCCAAGAAAACAAAATGAGTAGTGCAAATGGCTTTTGTTTGTAAGATGTTTTGGGTGAGTTTATAAGGAGGGCAGCTTGTTTCCGAGCTGGGGACTAATAATTGCATTCAAGAAACATTTCCAATTGAGCACTATTGAGAAATAGTTATCTTTATGATACATTTTATCACAAAAGAGTTAACATCAATCGCAGTAATGCCAATAGTTAACTCAATTCAATTGTCAATTGGCTTAAAATATAACCAAATCAACAGGTAAAAAATATGAAACTGGAACCTTTTTCATTGGTTTTCTTCTAAAAACTCGCCAGTTGACCTGTTCATAGGCGAGTAATAAAGAAATCACCAGGTCCACAGTGGCTGCTTGGTGTCGTAGAAGCAAAATATGAGAAACGATAAAATCGGAAATGAAAACCATCCAGAGCTAAAACACACGTTATAAAATCTGGTTGATAAGTTTCAATGAACGGTAGCTAATTGGCTGGTGGAGTTAATATTGAACTTAGCAAACGCTCACACTGGAAACGAGGGAAGCCCTCGTTTTACGGTCATCATCAGGTCTTGCATGAAGCAATCAGCCAATTTGATGGGAAAGTCATCACATTCGCCCACCCATTGGGAATCGGAAAAATTTTGAACCTTTGTTGATTACTAAATTCCAACCGTGCCTGAACAAGCAAATCTACGCCTACACCCTTTTCCCAATTGAAGGGAATCACAAAGTGCAAGACTTGATGATGATCAGAAGATGCAAAACATTTCTCGCCCTTTTTAAATAATACAAATTTTATCTTAAAGGGGTACTCCAGTGGCCAAAGTCACTTTTCGGAAATTAACGTAAAATTGGCTGAGAAAAACAAATATTCCACTCATTCTGTCCAAAGATGTTTATAAATGTGCGAAAATAAGCAAAATCCGAGCGTTTCCGAAGATTTCCGACAAAAAGGTTCTACCAGTGACGTAAAAGTTCCACCAGTGACGTAATCTTCGGAAAAAATTTTGCTTCCGGTTTGAGCTTCTAGCTGGAGCGGCGGGGAAACTTGGAACAATGGAAGAATTTTTCTGTTGAAGCAAACTGGCGCTCTCGCGGACAGACAATTTGCCGGGACATATCTATTTATTAAATGATTAATAAGTTGAAGTAAAACGATATATGTTCGAATCAGCTGTTGGTCCAGTCAAGTCAACGAGAAAGTTCCAGTTGTAGTCAGTTTTGTCTCTTCCAAGTTCGAGTTGGTAAGCGATAGACGCTTGTTTACTTGTTCTGACGGAGTCAGTATGTCAATGTGGAATGTAACCAGTTAATTTTTATAAATTAAAACTGGAAATGATACATTTTTATCTTGATTTAGATGCCGCTTCAGAAAACGTAAAGATTGGTTGACAAAAATTCCAGTCTACAGACCGGTTCAAAATGGCCGCACCGAAGAAGTGAAGTGAATGAAGTCGATGCAGAGCTAAAAGAAGATCAAACATTTTTAAGGAAAGAATTCTTAAAACTGAAATACAGGTCTTTGAGTCAGTATGTCTCATTGTCTGGATCCTTCACTACTGACTCCGCTGCAACTGTAAACTGTAACTTGATTTATAGAAAGTAAGAATTGTTCATGAAAAGAATTCTTAAAACTGAAATACAGGTCTTTGAGTCAGTATGTCTCATTGTCTGGATCCTTCACTACTGACTCCGC
>JAOEJI011059567.1:0-13012 GCA_025448255.1 Umimayanthus chanpuru
CGGTGAAAAATAATTTGTTGTTGTATTTAATAAAACTGTATTTAATAAAACAATTATTCTACTCGACCTTCTGAATACTAGCTTATTATAACAGATTCGCGCTCCGTGCTCATCTGTTATTTATCAGCTAATATTCAGTGCGGTCTCGTAGAATATTTGTTAATTACACTATTACCTCGCTTACAAACAATATAGATAGTATTATAGTGTATTTAAATGTAGTTTTAAAAATAGTAATTTTTATTTTTATTGTAAATATGTAACAGCCTGGGTAGCGGTGCAAAATATTTCTTGAAACACACCATCCATCCATCCATCCATCAATCCCTCTTAAAGACAGGGATTATGGACTGACATGTAACTATTTCGTTATTCTAGATATCTTCTGCTCCTTCCGCGGTTGTCGCAAATCCCTCTTTGTGTGAAGTTGTTGATCCCATGCTGCGTAGAAGTTTCGATTCCGGTATCCTGTTCAACTTTCGCGTCGTAGCCTTAACAGAAAACGCCAACGTTTCTACTGGAGACGAATCAGCAGACATAGGTGAGTGTTTTAAAAAAACCTGAGGACTGCAACAACTACTGAGGCGCAAGGTCAAATGTTCGTGTGTATCTATCCCTGATGTAGCCACCTCTTGAAAAATGATTAAAACGAAAGGCAAAAATTAAATCCCTTTCGTTTTTGTCTTTGTACAGTCGTTGAGGTCAATATATTATATATCTGGCATGACAAGAAAAGTTAACTAAACAGCCTTTAATCTTCCGTTTATGGAGCGTTTGTCAATCGCATACAATCAATTACATAAATATATCCAATTTTTTAAAAAAACTAGACAAGACTAAATTAAAAAGAGGTCGAAAAAAATATTAGCTCAAATTTCGAAGGTTAGATCAAACCGTTTTGTTTTTGCATGGAAGGCAAGTTAGAACTTTGATTTGAGTTCAGTTTGATTAATTTGGAATTAGCTGTGTAATCTGCAGATTACTAATCCTTGAACGCAATTCACGGACGATGAACCTGTTTGGTTGAATTTGATGCCCGAGTGAACTTTCTGGCATGCAGCTGCTAGTCAGGCTTGCGGAGCATGCGCGCTGCTGTTTGAGGATCACCATATTGGCAACATAGCAGTTAGAAACGTACATACTACCTTCATGCACACTTTTCATGTTCATATGCTTCCTTTCTACTGTCAGAACTTCCTAAACCAGAACCCGCGAGGAATATAACGCTGAGAAGTATCACGTACGATCCATCAAATACAAATGAGCCTATTTCCCTAACATTTGATTGGCTAGCACCTCAAGGTAGGTTTCTTTGTCAGTCATACAATTTTAGTTAGCCTCATTGTGAAGTCAAGTTTTTCTTATGTACTGTGTTTAATAACAAAATTTATAAAGGAGCACTGACCCCTCTTCCCTTCCACCAAGATAAAATGAGGATCACTTGTGTTAGTCAGTAAAAGCCAACACACATAGTAATTTTCTTGATTTTCTTTATTGTATAACTACCACATTCGGTGACTTTTCCAAGACATTTCGACGCTGCGTTAGGTCGAATTTTGATCATATTTCAAGAAATGTAAAACACAAAAAAGAAAATAAAATACAAAAAAGGTCGAATTTTAGATTTTTTAAAATATTTGTATTCATTTATCCAGTTGCATCTAATATTTTTGGAAAATATGTAACTTTAAGTCGTAGGTGTTGCGTAATATTTTCTAAGAAATCCAAGATGGCAGACATGTGTTTTGCAGTATGCCAACTTTGAAGCATTTACTGATAACATTGTTTATGAAAACTTTGTGAACAAAACAGAAAAGAAGTGAGATATTCAAAACATTTAACACAAGGAATTTGAATAAAGTATTAGTGTTGCATTTTATGAACTAGTGCGAAAATTACCTGAAAAACATGCTTGGCCAAATTGAAGTTATTTCAAATGTTGTCATTTATATTAAAGCGGAGTTTGTTTATCGATTAATCTCATTTATGTGTTGTACCATACTCAGGAAATGTTGAAGATAAACATTTGACTGTTATTACATCTATTTGATGTAGTAATGTCACATATCAAATGAGCTACATCAAATGAGTTGACTTACAATTATCTGAAAGGCCACCAAGTTTCAAGACAACAAGTTGAATAGTATTAGAGGTACAAACCGCGGTATGCTAACAATCACTGGCAAATCCTCAACTCCATTTAAGGGGGGCGTAACTAGTAAAGTCGAATTTTCAGGCTTAACTACACGTACGTCATAACCACCGGTATCTCGGTTGGAATTTCGAGAAATGCAAATTTGAATCATAGCGACACAGTACTTTAGTTAATAAAGATTCACTAAAATTTAGGCGATGATTTGTCAATATTGAAAGAATTTTTAGTTTTTATAGATTTTAGGTAGGTTTAAAACTAATTTTTGGAGTTAATATTTAATGGACGATTGCCAGCTCGTATGCTATCCGAGGAAAGGAATTTGTTCGCTCAGGGGAAGCGTTTGTTGCGTTCTATTATTTTTCCCCCTTTTGGTATTCTCTCCAAATACACCAGTCACGACCAAAATTTGAGGTGTTGCTCCAACTAAATTCATAAATCAAAACTATAATATTTTGAAAATGTTTCAGACAAAACACCGGTTTCAAGTTACATAATCAAGTGGAGTTTTATAAATGGTCCAAATAGCAAATGTGATCTGATAGGCAAGGAAACGGCTTCATCAACAGTAAGTACCAACCGATTTCTCATCAGACTTGCGGTCTAATGTCAGCAGTATTTCTTAGTATTTGAAAACAGCAAGTTCGATTCTACTGAATTACGAAACGAACTGCGAAACAATACAGTCTTTGCAGGGTTGCATGATCTTTTTTTATTCATTTCTTTTATAATTTTAAGAGGCTGTCCGTCTAAGAACCGAATCACTCGATTTCGGGTGGAAAAATTAATTTCTCTCAAACTTTGTCCACAAGTTAAGTATTCTGTCCTAACTACTGAACTGCATTTCTTTTCTTTCAAATCCTTTTAAAAAGAAATATATAGGTCCGAGAAGGTCCAACGGTCGAAATGCTTGCTCACCGGCTTTTTCACAGACGAAAATCAATCAACTTCATGACTTCACCGTTCGCTTCCCCCGCCACCAATATTCATAAATTTTACAAAAATGTACCAAAATGGGTTACTTCTGACGATTTATATGGTTGGTTGAATGATTTTAACCGTTTAAGGAAGAATATTCTTATTCAAGACAAGCGATTTTCGACCATTTGCAAAACGCGATTTTTGTTCCCTCAAAACTTGTCAATTTTCTCCAATCGGACACCAGGTTGGAATAACCTATGCATATTTCCTACAAATCTAAACGTTTTCTGCAAATTTATGGAAAAACAGTTGTTGTAATACCGAGATACTACAAATAATTTCGACTTCAAACTCACCTGAAATGCGGTTTCGCAATATGTCACACCCTTCGTACTACGGTTGTTTCCGCCGTAGATGTCACAAAAAGTGAACATAAACTGGTTTGTATCCTCCTCTTTTTACATCTGTGTCGTTCTAAATAACTAGTTAGTTTCGTTTGGGTTATTGATGTTTCAGCTTCTGCGAGTGCATTGCTTTGATTCATGACGAGTCGAGTCACTGTAAACAAAACACTGGACGAGTTCTGGCCGTGTCACGCAATCTGGTCTATTGTTTTGCATGCACAAATGCTGTATCTTGTCAGCTTCCCATCAGAGCAGATGTTCTTTTAAATTCAACGCAAATCAGGTTGTTAAACATCTCTTGGTTTGCAATCCCCAGAACAAAGCATTTTTTTTTTCTGGAAGTTCGGCTTTAAGTTTAAGAAACTAAGAACCCGCTGACCAAACGGCCTTCCAAGACTTCACATTTGAATATGCGCACGTGTTTCATTTTTCAAATGCTTTTGATTTTGCACTTTAAAACAAAGCTCCTTTCAGGAGAAATAGTGCTTATGATATGACAATATGTATTCCCAGAGAAATGTATGAATGTAAAACCGACTTTAAATTAAAACGTTGGAAACAGTTTACTCGAACGGTCACGCAAATGAAAGATGCTGGACGGTTTCGTTAATGGTTTAACAAAATGAAATTCTTTCACAAAATGATATTCTACTTAATCAAAATCCAAGCAATATAAAAATTGTAATGATATTATCTTAAAATAATCTGTAGGGGAAAAAAAATCACTGAAAGTTTCAAACGTTTATAACTATAAGTACATTATACTCTTTTTTATAAGAACATGAGGCTGAAAAACGCCCCAAATTAAAGAACATGCTGAAACTGACGAAAGGTGAAGAACTCTGCACAAAATCATGGAATATTTTGTTTTTCGTCTAATGGTCGTCAGCGCAACATCGCCAATAGAACTGTGCATGTAAAACGTTTTTTTTTAAATCTTTTAATTCTTTTTTTTATTTATTTTTATTGTTTTTCTTTCTTGTCGGCCATGGTAGCGGCAAATTTATAGAGCGTTTTCAAGCTACCGGTTTGCTTGTGTGAATGGAAAATAACAAATGTACATTGGCAGTATTAACCCTCGGACGACCAAGCTATTTACTGTAACAAATTAACCTAGGGGGGGGGGGGGGAATTCGAGGGTTAACAATTACGTTTAAAAACGTAATCCATATCCAAAAGTCCATAAATTAGATGCTCTCATTAAAAAGAGAGTAACTAGTTAAGAGAAGACATTATCCACGTGGTGTAGTTTAACTTAGAGCATCCTTGGGTAGGTGTATGTGTGTGTGTGTGGGGGGGGAAGGAGAGGGAGGGCGGAGGGATCCAATTACCTGGGCTAGCCGACTTTGTGGTAAATGTTTCTTTCCCTGAGTTCTTAAATCTATAGTTAGTATTTTTATCTCTTTTATTAAGGTAACATTTGTTATGTATTTTTAACGAATGACATTAAAGACATATTATTATTGTTATTGTTGTTGTTATTATTATATTATTTTTATTATTATTATTGTTAATATTATTACTGTTATTATTATTATTGTAAGTAGCAGCAGCAGCAGCAGTAGTAGTAGTAGTAGTAGTAGTAGTAGTAGTAGTAGTAGTAGTAGTAGTAGTAGTAGTAGTAGTAGTAGAAATAGTAGTAGTAGTAGTAGTAGTATTTATGGGGAACATCTGGATATCCAGTTTGAGCTTTTTATCTCGACTAACCGAAAGCATTATCCAAATTAGTTATATCGAAGATCTCCGTGTTTATAATTTTGTCAGCTCTTTAGTGCAATATTCTGCTAGTTGTAACTCTTGGACAGTGAACCAGCCCAGTGAGCAGCGGTGATATAGGCCGTTATCGACTTTGCAAGTGTCCGTAGAGCAGGGGCCGTTGCCCTCCCGGTGGCTGCACCGTCAACCAAAGTAATAGCCTTGAAAACGTTTCAACAAACATGTCCACTCTCTTGGGTGCTTGGACATTTTGTCAAGTCAAGTATCCAGTAATGAAGAAGCAAATCTTGAAAAGCAAAATTTTGTAAGTATTTTTAACGATGAAGAATTAGGGCCGGTTTAGTGATAGGACAAACATGTATTTTCCTCGGTTTGACCTTTCTGGAGAAGCTTATTCCCTTTTCCCTGAAGGAGAAGTTTTGCACCGCTGCCTCCTGTTAGATAATCATATTTTTACTCATTCTCAACGTGATATGAAGCTTACTTAATGAACGTAACAGTCCCTCCCGCTGCAGTGTTGTTCAATCCTTGTCACGATTTTCCCTGTGACGCTTCTCCAACTTCCAAAATTATAAAAAACCCCGTGCGGATTATGGGAACAAAGTCTTCTTCTTCGAGTACTCCATTACCGTGACAGCATGTTCTACCTCAATTTTGGATATACAAAATTGGAGAAAATAACAATACTTTTTTCCATCAATTTGAAATGCTGTTACACACGCATTTTTCTGCAGTTGTCAGCCTTTCAGTTTCTAGTCTTGAAATTTTGAAACAGGAGCAGGAGCAGGAGAGCGAGTTTCACCCCTTCCAAACCCCCCACCGCCTTACCTTTGTATTTTGCACGCGCTTGATCATAATTATGCTCTTTACGTTCCAGTTGGCAGAATATCTACTACTACTTTCTTATTGACACAACACAGTAAATTGTTTATTCGTTATGGTGGGGCTCTTCATGCAACATACAACACTTTATTTATTTTTTTGCTTGGAGGTAAAGAGACTCTGATGGCAAACCAAAGAGGCATCGGCTGACGTGGTTTCTGGCTGAACAAGAGGCTACTTCATAGCCTGACTCGGGCCGTGTAACATATATCAACAAGAACAATCACGAGCAAAAGCAATATTTTTAAACAAATTCATAAAAAAAACTCTTAGCTAAACCAACAAACAAAACCATTGGCTATGTACCATATGAAAATATTTGAGGCTTGTAAATACTCACGAGTTGAAGGTCTAGTTCATCGTGAAGGTGAGTCGACTCTGACCCAGATTTGAACACAAATCCTCACAGTATTCGTGTTTTTCTTCAAAATACACGCATTATCAAATAGCAGAGTTGCTATTCTCGACTCCTTTTTTTGTCCATAGAATTTGCTGTCAGTTGTTCCAACGCACCCTTCCCAATTTTTTTTTTTCAGTCAAACTTGGAATCTACTGCTGCCGCCAAGCTGATGTAAACAATTTTGTCAATCGTCTGTGAGGACTTTCAGCTGTTCAAAATCAAACTCGAAGTGTTCATATCGACCATCACGGTTGCATTAACTAATTACTTTGTCTCGTAAACGGAAAATTCTTGAAGACGAAGCGCTAGGTCTTTATAAGGCTTTTCGAAATACGTTTGTTTAGAAATATACAAACCCTTAAATTAGGTTTTCAAAAAAACTATCAACATCGACAAGCATTTCTGCTTGGTGTCCTGTCGGCCATGTTGGATTTGACCGTGGGCTCATCTTGATCTCACGGTCGCGCGCGAAGCGCATGCGCAGACAGGTTCGACGCGAACACAAAGAACAGAGCCGAAACCTAAACGCGGTGCCTCACGGCCCGAGTAATTATCGTTCTTAATTATGCGCCAAGATCAGCACAAGTTCCACAATTTAGTTATGGCGCTCTGAAACTAAAATTGGTCAACAATTGACCTGATAAGGCGGAGTGGCGGTAGCTGTGGTGGTGCAGAGGGGTTGGGGGTAAACCTTGGAAACCTCGTCAATGCAAACTTATTTGTTCCCAGTTAGGAATTTTGCTTCGTCAAAATACGTGGACTTTAAGTTGCAGTTTAACTTCGCAGGGTTGTTTTCTCTGCTTATATTTGCTTCCCATATTTTTTCATATTTTTCTTTCTTTCAACAATTTGTTTATAATTAGAAGCCAGCTTCATTCATACAATACGAGAAACTCCAGCTCCTTTTACACCTTTCCTTGCCGAACAAATATTACACAATTTGCAATACGAATTCAAGGACCATGAATATTTAATTAACTGAATTCAGAAATTTGCAATGCTGCTAACATTTCTCTTTTTAGGTCTAAATTAAAAACTTTCCTATTAAATTGATTATTTCTTTTTTTTTTTTTTTGAAAAGGTGCTCTGCGCTTTGATAATGTACTGACACTGTGTTTGTTTGCTTCAGTGTGCTTGCTTCGCTTATTCTTACATAACCATTTACAACTAAATTTTTCCAGTTCTAAGAGTTGAGGAGGTCATAACCCAAATAAGCTCTATGGTTTCTTTATGAACCTCTTCGCCTTGTGTTTTCTTCTTTATATTATGTGCCTAAGTGTAGTTCCTTTATTAGATGATATTTCGTTATACTTATTAAAATGTACTTAATTATTCCTTGTAAATATAAATGTGAAACACAGGCTGAACTGAACTGAACTGAACCAAACCACCACTCCCCTACAGACATTGAGTTCTTGAGACACTATAGTCACTATTATTTGTAAGAAGATAGTTTTTAAGAATATCGAAGTAAGATTTGCCGAAAATTAGGAATAATTTAGACTAAACTCGATGCCAGACCTGATACTCAGCATTTGTATGGAAGAAATGGATGAAATCGATCTGATACTCTAACCACATTTAGCCAAATTACGGAAATCGGAATAGAAGTGTTTGATATGCATACGCTCTATGTAAAACCTCCTATTCACTGTCTTCTCGGGTTATTTTCAATAATATAGGAAGTCTGTTTTAAGAATAGTTTTAAAAGATATTAAGGCTTGATATTAAATTTATGAAGATATTTAGGCTCAGCAAGAATTATGGTGTCCTTACAAAAAAAGTGTGTGTTTTTACATTTCCAGAACTCGATGGGTCAGCGGGTACACAGCTGATTAAAAATTTTTAAACCCTAAAGTTTTTCGTAAAAATTGTTTTGCTCCGCCGCAAACAGAGATAGGTTTAACAACCTGATTTGCGTTGAATTTAAAAGAACGTTTGATCATGCAGCATTTGTGCATGCAGAACAATAGACCAGATTGCGTGACAAGGCCAGAACTCGTCCAGTGTTTCGTTTACAGTGACTCGACTCGTCATGAATCAAAGCAATGCACTCGCAGAAACTGAAACATCGATAACCCAAACGAAACTAACTAGTTATTTAGAACGACACAGATGTAAAAAGAGGAGGATACAAACCAGTTTATGTTCACTTTTTGTGACATCTACGGCGGAAACAACCGTAGTGCGGAGGGTGTGACATATTGCGAAATCGCATTTCAGGTGAGTTCGAAGTTGAAATTATTCACATATCTCCGTAATACAACAAATATTTTCCCATAAATTTGCAGAAAACGTTTAGATTTGTAGGAAATATGCAAAGGCTATTCCAACCTGGTGCCCAATTGGAGAAATGTGACAAGTTTTCAGGGTACTAAAATCGCGTTTTGCAAATGGTCGAAAATTGCTTGTTTTGAATAAGAATATTCTTCCTAAAACGGTTAAAATCTTTCAACCAACCATATAAATTGTCAGAAGTAATCCGTTTTGGAACATTTTTGTAGAATTTATGAATATTGGTAGCGCGGGAAGTGAACGGTGAAGTCATGAAGTTGGTTAATTTTTGTCTGTGACAAAGCCGGTGGCCTATACATGTATTTTCAAAAAGAATTGAAAGAAAAGAAATGCAGTTCAGTAGTTTATAGGACAGAATACTTAACTTGTGGACAAAGTTTGAGAGAAATTAAATTTTCCAACCCGAAATCGAGTGGTCGGTTCTTAGGCGGACAGCCTCTTAAAGTTGAATATTGGATGGCAATTTTCTAAAAGTACAATTAAGCAATCAAAAAGAAACTTTCTGTTCCTGTAGTTCAATTATGAATGCATCTTTTGACGTTCATTGAATGACGCATGACTTATAATTTATGCAAAATCAATTTTGCAAATTAAAGTTTGAATAGGAAAGCTTTAACGTTTTGACAAAAAATGTTGTAATATCTTCTCTTCCACTCTATTCTTAATTATAATCTTATTTGAGGCTGTAAACATATGTTTTCTACTAACTTCAAGAAAATTTGCTGCAGTTTTTTTTCTTTGAAAAAATTGAGATGGCGGCCAACATGGTGGACATGTTGTGAAACGGCTGTTGCCATAGGAACAGTTCGTAATTAAAACTTGGTTGTTGTTTTGAAAAGTAACTAGCTGACTGAAAGCTGTTTACATGCCAAAGCTTCATCCTTTATGTGCAACCATTTGGTAAGTCATTGGGGGCCCAAATGACTCCCCCCTCCCTCTAGGGTCAATTTGTTACTATAAACAGCTTGGTCGTCCGAGGGTTACATGTTTTGTTTTGTTTTTAAATAGAGCTGCATATAACTTACAGTTACTGGCTCTCTAAACTATTCTTCACCATTCAAAGTCAATCAATTTCTTGCAATTAAAGGTTAAAGTCAGTGAAATCGGTGTTAAACATATTAAAACGTGCTTTAACAAATTTACATCCATTTGTCTGCAGTGTTATGCAATTTCGAATTTCGATATTGAATAAACAGTTTAGCTGCTAAATTGAAGATAAATACGCAATAATTTCCAAAGTTCTTTTACACAAACGAGTGTAACCTTTGTTTCAATAGAGTGATCCTTCAGCAAACGTCAAAGGAAGCACTGGATAAAAAGTGCAAAATTTACATGCACTGTGAACAAAATTAACAAATTACAATAAAACAATACAATCCGTTTAACGCTTGAACTGGCAGGCTTTTTTGCCATACATATTCAGGCAGGTGGTATAGGCTCGTGGAACACTTCTAAAGGATTTTCGGTTAAGAATTAGCATACGCATTCTGGCATGCAATTAGTGCATGGCCCACTAATTACTTAATTAGCAACTCTTGCCTTTGTAGCAAATACAAATGTCCAAGATGGCCACCATCTAGGATTTTCGACTTTAGGATTTTGCTTGATATTGAAAAACATTGTTGTAAATAGTCGACGTTTTCAAAATCCAGTTCAAGACGCGGCTTTTTAACAAGGCATTATTCTTTAACTGTTTCAACCGTTTTTGGTTTTTAAAAATTTTATTTCTGGTATTTCATTTAGCGTTTTAAAAATTTATTCGTAGTGCTTTTATTTTTATCTATATATCAATATTATTTTTCTTCTTTTAGCTTTAAAGCATAATTTTGTACAGCACCATGAACGTTAGGAAAGGCGCTATAGAAATTCATTATTATTATAATTATTATTAATAGCTAGAAAACATCATTGTGTATACTAAAACTGTGAAATATAAAGAAAAAATATTTGAATAACTATGAGTTTTCGAGCGTTTTTAATCAACAAATCGAAAGTTTGACAGCAAAAACCTATTTTCTATAAAAGTTATGTTGGTGTCATTAACGATGACGTCATACAAGTAGTGCCAAGAGATGCGTCCATTATCAAGGAACAGTTGTGCAAAAGCGTTTGGCGATTGGTTAAGGGTTAATAATTTAGGCTGAAAAACTTTGCCAGTTAAGGTTAAAAGACTAAAAAAGCACACGCAAAATGTTGCCAACGAAAGTGAAAACGAGAGATGCATAAAAATGGGAGATGCGCGCGTTGCGTCAACTTTTGGACTCAGTTTCTTTTTGAGAATTATCCATGTTGCATGCATAGCGATTCCAGAGCGGTGCATTGGTTGATTTGCGATTGGTCACCTTTCCCTTTGCACACGCAGTTAGTTGATCTCCTGTGTTTGACGGAAAACCAAAATCTGAAAGCGCAGACCAAGGCTGAAGGTTTCTTGCAATAAAAACAGTGTGTAGCAAACCCAATGACGTTACCATCATTGTTGGCATGGTAACTGTGATAAATTAAACCATTTCAATACATTTAAACCCTACCTATATATGTGCGTTTTGAAAATACTGTTTGTGGTGAAAAATTACTTCTAACTTTAAAATGTTAAATTGTGAAACTCTTTTGTACTATAAATCCATATTCTTGACTAACAATAACGAACAGGGCCGGGTTGCTCGAAAATGTGTTAAACTTAACCAAAGGTTAGGCGAAACTTTCAACTAAGATTCCTTTATCTAGAAATACGCTTGGTCTTTCTAAAGTATTAATTGTAGTCTACTCCAAGGAAACCCAATTACGTAAACCCGAAATGACAGCCCAAATCAATCTTTAAGGAGGTAAACCCAATCGAGGGTTAAAAATTTAACCATTGGTTAACGCGAACCAGCTTTCGAGCAACCGGGGCCAGAAAGACAAAAATAAACATGTTTCTTGACGTTTGTTTGTTTTCAGAACTTGTTAAGCTATCCAATAACAGTTCAGTACGAAAAGTGCTACCCTACTTCGCAATTCAAGGTAAGCTTAATTTTGTATTTTAAGAATTAATAACCTTACTATTACGTTTGTCTCCAACGGCATAGCAGTTTGATAGCACAATCAGGTTGGGATCGTAAATGGTAAGAACATGTTTCTTCTGTCCCTAAAATGTGGGCAAGAGATTGCCATTCTTAAGAGATTAATAACCACGTACATCTTTGTTTGTTGAAAATGATCTCTCACAAGTAAGCAGTGCGAAATCGTCTGAAGTGTGTAGCGATTTGACGAAATTTTTGGGAATTTTCATGTTTAACTGACGTTTACGGAGTGGTTGTTCAGAAATAGCGCAGAATATGCGTAGAGTTTTGCTGAAGCAGGTAACTAGATAGCCAAAGTAGTCGTAAAAGGCAAAGTTTTTGCACAAGAAATAAAAGGTTGATTTAAAACCTTAATATCTCAAGAACATTTAAGAGCAAACAGGCTGACCGCTCTGATATTTACACGCGTAATATTGTCTCATTTCACGTGTGTTTAGATACGATTTTTCTAAGTGACCGAAATCCCTGTCAAACACTTTTGTTAATACTATTATACAATATTTTAGTGAAGTCTTTTAAATCAATTGTTCGTTTTGTAGCTTTAGAAAGGAACAAAAACGAAGAGAAATGTAATAGTCATTAGACACGTATTTCCAAAAGAGACTTGTTAACTGAAATATTTTCCTTTATATAACAATAGGTATATTCCCGTGTGGGGTGCAGTACAAGTGTTGCTGTAAAATTGGAGTACAGTATGCCAGGTAATACCTTCTTCGTATCTTGCGCACATGTCCTTGAAAGAATGTGAAGGTAGAGCTCAGTGCTGTTTCACTGCAGAAAGTTCTAATAAATTACTTCGAAATGTAATAAAAAAAAAATTGCCGCAAAAAGTAATTAAAAAATTGTCACAAAATTCTAATAAAAGTTGCTAAAATGTACTAATCACCGCAAAATCCAATACTATCACAATCTGTAATAAAATTTTGTTGTTGGGGTAAAGTTTTTTTTTTTGTTGAATTATATTATATTAGATTTTGCATTATAGATTGTTTTCATTATGTTTTATTTTCTTTATTAATTTTGCGTAACTTTGTTACATTTGGCGTTAACATTACATTTTGCGGCGTAACAAGTCCTCAGAAACAATATTTTCTCGATGTTCTACTCCGGGTGACTAAAATAACCCACACACTTCTCAAAAAGAGGTGGTAACCCTAGTGTTGAGCCGTCACCTACATATGGC
>JAOEJI011060678.1:0-13009 GCA_025448255.1 Umimayanthus chanpuru
TGGTATTAGGGGTTTAGCTAAAAAATGGTTTTGCTCTTACCTTTCAAATAGAAAACAATTTGTAACCATTCATGATTATAAATCAGATCTCAGAGAAATTAATTGTGGTGTCCCCCAAGGTTCTGTCCTTGGTCCTCTGCTGCTTCTGTTCAATATTAATGACTTTAAAAATTCTTCGACCCTGTTAGATTTTCATCTATTTGCAGATGACTCCAATTTATTTTATTCCAATAAAAAATTGACATTACTAGAAAATTATATTAACAAAGAGCTGCAAAGTATTTATAAATGGCTATGCATAAACAAGCTATCATTAAACATTGAGAAATCAAACTTCGTTATTTTTCATCCCCTGCAGAAGAAATTAAATTACAAGGTCAAAATTATGATAAATGACACTCATCTCAAGGATGAGCAAAGTATAAAATACCTAGGAATAATGATTGATGCCAACTTAAATTGGAAACCTCAGATTCACCATATTGTTAAAAAGATATAAAAAGAAGTATAGGGTTACTCTCGAAAATCCGACACTATGTTAATGAAAAATTACTTGTCAGTTTGTATTACTCCTTAATATACCCATACCTAACATATGGAATTGTTGCATGGGGCCACACCTGTGCATCTACCTTAAATCCAATATTTTTGCTTAAAAAAAAAAATAGTTCGCATTATAACGTTCTCCAATTATCAAGAGCATTCTTATCCATTATTTAAACGTCTGAATTTAATAAAAATTTTTGATCTTATTTTCCTTCATACTGCCATCTACATGCACGACTTCGCTTCAAATAAACTGCCAATTCCATTTGACAACTTCTTCATTGAAGTAAGCAAATTACACCGCTACAACACCAGATTAGCATCAAAAGCTACATACTCCCTGCCACGTGTCAGAACCAATTATGGCAAATTCAATATTAGATTTCAAGGAGCTAAAATCTGGAGCTCACTTGATGAAGAAACAAAGGCTTCCAATCGAAACATATTTAAAAGAAGACTCTTGGAAAAAATTCTTAACTCTTATTAATAGACTAAAATCACCCCATCACATCACTTACCTGAATCTAATTGTTACTAATTCTATTATCATAGTTGGACTCTAGACACATTAACTGCATTTATACATTTTTTTGTTTACTTGTTTCTTTTTAGTACCAATTAGTTGTGCGTTACTTATTTGTGCCATTATTAGTCTTGATCTTCCAAATTATATTTAAAACAATCAAGCCGCCCAAATTGTGTAGCTCTTTGGGTTATTTTGGGCAGTTTGTGCCTTAACCAGTTAATTTTTTACTTTCCCTACATAAAAAATCTGCTAAACGAAAGTGGTACAAATAAAGCTATTGTTGTTGTTGCTGTTGTTGTTGTTGTTGCAATCCTTCGATTTCAATTCCATTCGGGTTACTGACTGGTTTGCTGGGAACAATAGGGATAGCAGGTATATTTGGAAATCTCTTCAGCATAATAGTGGCCATTTGTGATACAGCAGAACAGTTTTCACCAGTGGGTCGATGTTTTGTTTGTATGTTGGTGTAAACATCAATGACAAGCATGACCAGCTCTTTTTTCACGGTTGCATCCTTAATCCACACTGATACTAGTTCTGCATGTTTCTTTACAATCTCATTTTTTGTGTTCTTAGCTGTTTGACTGCTTGGTGCTGTGCCCATTCTTCGCAGCGTTTCAACTCCTCCATCTCTCAGCCCCTTCGACTTCAAAAAGCACACATTGTCTCTCTGGAACCAGTCACACTTTTGTGATTGACAGTAACAAAACATATAAATTAAAGCAACTTCTCTTTGCATATTATCCCTTTTCCTTTCTTTTGAATGCTCAGAAAGGGTAATTATGTTCAAAACACTATCAAACAAATTTGTTGCACCAGCTTCAATACAGAATTTTCTGAGGCCTTCTGGCTAATAAATAACTTCAGTTTTTTGCTTTGAAGGAGGCCCAAACACTTTCCACATTCTTTGTCTCACCACTGTGGCTTGTGTTTGGAGACTTGGGTTTGAAGAAAGCAACTCTGTTATCTGAGAAAATTGTGTTGATGAAATCAAAACATTGTTAAATAAATCAGTTTTCACATGAGAATAATTTCTTACAGTTTGTGGCCAATAATCGGGACAAGCAGCTCGAAAAAAGTCACCAGGGACCATGAAAGTGTCGTCTTGTTCATTCCTAGAAACTGTTCCATATGAGGTCTAAAGCTCAATTACATTTCCTTTAGATTTCTTGGGAGGTGGAGGGATGTCTGTCCCAGATGGAAAGTCAAGAGTGGTTGCTGAACTTTGACCTGTGTAAAAGGAAAAGAATGAGATGCACTTTATTAGCCGTTATTTTGTTTGTGTAGCCATATTTGTAAAAGTGAAAACGGCAAAATAATAGGCTTTTTGTTTCTACAGTTATAGAAGAGTGAGACTTACATTTTTTCCTATTGAATAAGAGCAAAGCTTCTCGGTAGCAGCCATAGCAAATGTAATCTACACGCACGTATTGCGGACTTGACTGGAACCCCAGTTTGTCAAGCTCTTTTGCCAACCACAAGGAACATTGCCTTTTTCTTTTCTGGCAGTTCAGAGAGCCCTTTTTCCAATTGTCATGGTTGTAGCAAAAACACCTATTTTTGTCTGAGCGAAGTTGGTTGATGTGACACTTGCAAACTCGGAACTGATGAGAATTTCTCTCGTCAAGAGATTTTTGACAAATTCGCAGAACGAGCGGTGTCACTGGCCGAGAATCACCGGAACAACAATCACATGGCTGAGTTCTCGAAGTACACAGAAGGCACGAAGCCATACAAAAACCGTCTCTTTTTTACACTTTTGTAAACAGGTGTAGTAAATCCTGCAATAAAAATACTGTTACTACGTTCGTAGTAAATTTGTTTACTCAACCACTGAATTCATTCATTCATTCATTGAAGCCATTTATGATTTGATGCTGTCAGTCAAATGTCAAAGATTCGCGCCATTTAACCAAATATCTTTTCTGACTGGCTTTTCATATCAGGTGGAACGGGCGTACGTCGAGCGCGCCAGTTCGGAGAATTTTATTTGGATCGGTTTCTTCAGTTTAGGCAGTGTTTTGTTAAAATTGCAGGAGCGATTGTTGGTTTGGCGCTTCAAATCTCAACACGAACGCAAATTTAAACAGACCAATGACAATGGATAATTTTTCGCGTCAGCTAAATAATCGTAAGTATTCGTAAGCAGCTCTCGACCAATCAAAGATTTTTCGTCTATGCTGGTTAGAGGAGGATGACAATGAAAGAATGCATCATGGAAGAGAAACAGCACTGACGATTAAGAGACGCAGAAAAAGAGCTACATTCACGGGATGTACCAACTGATGATGACTTTGATGATGATGGTGGCGACGATGAAGATGATTATGGTGACCTTAACGATAAAGCAGAATCGAATGGAAACCCGAAACTTTGTTCATATTTGGGAATAGCTGTGTCAGTGGCGGCTGGGTTTTTCATGTCCTGCAGTTCCCCGATGGTAAAACTGGCAAAAAATTTATCTTTCTGCAAAGTTGTGGCAATTCGCCGTCTTGGACTAATCTCTTTTAGTCTTCCGATTCTTATATACCTCCTTCAACCAATCATTCCAACCACAAAGAGAGAAACAGGCTTGGTTTATGGCCAAGCAATTCTAGCTTGCGGTATAGTTTTTGGATTATAATTTGCCTTTGAGCATATATCGCTTGCTGATGCAACAACCATCTTCTTTATCAACCCCGTGTGGACAGCCATTCTGGCTTATTTCTTCCTGCGGGAAAAGTGGAGCAAATGTGATTCATTGGCCCTTGCACTAAGTGTATCTGGAGTAGTACTTGTGACACGGCCATCCTTCCTCTTTCCCACCCAACAGTCAGTAACCAGTACCAATGACACAGGAAAAATCCTTTCATACGCAGTTTCATTTGCCGGTTCAGTTGGACATGCGCTTTGTTACATCCTGGTGAGGAAGAGCATTCTAGCAACACCCTCTCTCACATTTGTGTTCCATTACGGAATCGTCTCCACTGTTTTTGGCCTTTTGGGTGGAATAGCTTCGCAAACGCTAAAGTTCCCAGACTGTGGATCTCGAGACAATTGGTACGCTTTGCTGGTCGCTGTTTTTTCGTTTGCTGGCCAAGCGTCTTTAATTTATGCCTTGACCATTGAACAAGCTGCCTTCGTTGCCTTGGGAAGATCAACGGATATTGCGTTCGTTTTCTTACTTGAAGTTGTTTTCTAAACGTTCCTATCAATGGTTACAGCTTAGTTGGCTCTGCGCTTGTATTTTTGTGCAACACAATATTGGTTATAAAAAAACTGTACGTAGAAAATCTTTAAAACGCCCAGGGAAGACTCCCAATTTGGGGGGACGAGGAATGCTTGTCGCACCTCTTAGGGGTAAAAATTCAAGGATTTGGTACCGCGTAGGTTGCGAGAGACGAAATTTTGACAATTGCATACAGCGCGGTACCTTTTAAGATACTCAGTATCATACAAACACTCTCTAGCCTCATTAAATTGATTGAAATGTTGTCTGCAAGTACCCTTTTGGATGGTACTTCTTAGGGTTTGGAGTCGACCTAAGCCACGCCCAGATCTGTACCTCAGGGTTGCCACGGTCCTTGAAAATCCTGGAAATCTTGGAATTGGCAAAAGGAAATTCCAGGCCCTGGAAAGTCCTTGAATTTGGGTTGCACTCCTTGAAAATCCTGGAATGGGCAAAATTTTTCATTTTAAGCTGCAAAAAATAATCAAAACGAGCATTTTGTCAAAACCGGACATAATACCTTCAATGTAACAATGTTTGAAAACAGAAACGGAGGCTCGATTTTTCCCCAGAAGCAAATATTGTAAAGTTCTTTGCTGAATTAATATAAGGAATAATAAAGCTTTTTAATATAGTGTTTTTTATTTGGTACAGAAGGCCCTCGAAAAGGTCCTGGAAAAGCCTTTGAATTTCACATCCAGTTAAAAGTGGCACCCCAGGAACCGCTTAGAGGTTCCATTGAGTTCTCGAATTGAATATGGGGTCCCCCGGTATAAAACGTAACTTGATGCCACCAGTATGATTAAAACAAAAAAGTAATGTCAGTTCAAAACTCAAATCGGTTTGTTTACAGAAGTAGCGGTCAACTCATTTCTAAACTATAATTTGATTAGGCCTGTTTACAACATGGTGTTGTAAAGATTTGGGAATAGTTTTAACAAACATAGAAACTTCAGTGGAGCAAACAGGTTACCACTGCCACATGAAGAGCAACAAAGATTCTTAATATAGTAAAACGAAGTAGTGGTCATCGTCTTGACACTTACTGTAAAAGTTCACAGTAACTGGTACTAGCAAGCTCTCACCTCAGGTACACAAAAAATACGAAGAACGGAGCCGAAACCTCAACTCGTTGCCTACGGCACGAGTAAAAAACATCCCAAGAGCATATGGTTGTACTTTGTAAATACATTTTAAAACATGTGGTGTTTCGACTTATTCGTGTGTCAAAATGCGACGAAGACAAGATACGATCGGGGACGTGTCAAACTTCTCATTTTTTCGATTGCCACATGAGCTGGTAAAACTATATCAAACCGCATGGAAACAGATCATGCAACACGCCAAAGACAAGTGACAGCCAAGCCAGCATCACGTTAGCTGGTAGTAACCCTAGTAACCCCGCCATACGTTTTTACTTCCGCCGTGAGTTTTTACTTCCGCCGTAAGTTTTCAACTTCTGCATCCAGTTTTTCTTTCTTGCCGTGAGGTTTTCTATTTTACCGCGAGCTTTTCTTTTTCTTGCCGTGAGGTTTTTTATTTTGCCGTGAGCTTTTCTTCTTCTTGCCGTGAGGTTTTCTTTTTTGTCGTGGTTTTCTTTTTTTTTGCCGCGAACTTTTCTTTTTTGCTGTGGCACTTGTGGGCCACCGTATGATCGCGTACCTTTTTCTCAATATAAATTTTCAGTGCGTATGTCAGCGTCCGTGAGAGTTTCGTGCAATTTGCAAAACTATGCATAATTTATAAAAGCGCATAAATACGCGACTTCTTCTTGTAGTCGTGCATCCATGGTTGTCTGTATCTTTAACCGATTGTTTTCGCTGGAATTTCTTGTTTTGTAATATAGTAAAAAGCAACGTTTTATCGGCCAGCGTGCTTAATGACCGTCAAACTTCGAGCTAAAGTAAACATCGAGACTCTTGCCTGCCAGTCGATGAATAGCTCAAAACATGTGCAGACATTAGACGAAAGCTCAGCGTAGTCAAAAGCAGAAGTCGATTATTTGACGGGGCTAATTTTCCGTACTCACCCATACTTAATTATGCATACAGCCTATTGTAAAGAGAAAACAATACGTTTAACACCTACGCTTCGATGATTTTTTTTACTAAGTCTTTTTTGAAAACGCTAAAAATCGAGCAAAATTTAATTCCGCGCCGAATAAAAGCGCTGACTCCATATGAAAATGAGATTGATCACCTCATCTGGCAGGCGAATTTTTTGGAAAGACTAGAATTTTGACTTGCGACTGATGCACACAGAAGTAATATCTTGATAAAACGAACGATTCGAATTTTGCCAAGTCCTTCTTTCAAAAATAATAAATAATGAAAATTTTTCATGCGGTGTCTAAATCCAATGCGGGCGCTGACGACAAACATGATATCAATTTTCATTGGCCTTAGGCACTTATTGGTGAAAATTAGAGAGTAATTACTCGATTGGAAACAAGTTGTAACATCGGTTTTACACTAAAGCGAGTGAACGAATATCAAAGGGTACCTCGCGCGCCGAGAGGACACTCATGGACACTCTTTCAGCGCGATGACATAGTGGCTACCTGCCTTCAAGATCATATTCACGCCCAACCTCGATCTCAGCACTTTTCCGACGTCGCCACAAAAAGGTTGTCAACCTTTTCAAAAACGAAAAAAATCAAGGACAAAAATCCCGCAAAAATCCCCGAAAAAGCTCTACATAATTTTAAACAATTGCAAATAAGAAGCTCCGGCAATCTGCAGGTTTATTTTATTTTTTTTATTTTTTAATTTTATTTGTAGTACAGAATTATTTTCCAAAAAATTCAGGACAATTCCAGGGCCCGGTTTTTCGAAGAGTGGATAACTTTATCAAGCAGATAAATACCTGTCCAGTGGATTAAATTTGCTCGTTGTCGAATCAAAATTAAGAACGCGCAAATTATATGGACTGGATACGGATTTATCCGCTGGATAAAGTATAGGGAAAACAACCCTTTTTCTAGCAGTTTTCCAGGGCCCTGGGAAAAAAATTAAAAACTCCAGAAGTAGTGCGAACCATGTTGAAACATGGTTCTGTGTTGTATTTGGCATCCAAATGACTCATATAGCCAACGATGGGTGACGGAAAATGATTGAGTGAAGCTTAATGTCTCCGTGGTCGAAAAAACATGTTTAGCCTTTACCTTTCATCTCTTACTGTCCACTGGTTTACAAAGTTTATACAGAAAACTTGTTCTCCATTTGTAATATTATCGTTGCGTCTCCTCTTTTTTCCAGTCTGAAAACAAAGAGGATGAGAAAAGTTCCTTTGCAAACCAGATATTGGCCCTGCACATTCCTGCTCAGCCTTGACGGCATACTTGAGGTTCTCACTCGTGGTGTTTGTCATCATCAACACAATCATTCTCACTGTCACTCTCGGAATCACTCTCTTGATAGGTAACAAATGTCGTGCGATTGGTATTGACAAATAGCTCGCTGTCATCATCTTCATCTTCGCTTGAAGTTTCACCATCAGCAATGCCATCACTTCTTGGCTCTGAACGGATGTTACTAAATGTGGCAAAAAAGGGTTCATCCAATGAGATAATAGATTCATGTTGCGAGTCAAAGTTCTCAGCAATAGCAGTTATTCCTCCTGATCGCAATAGCAAAATAACTGAAGCCTTTGTACCTACTATTATTGAACAACACCCCACTATGAAAGTGACGTGCACACACAATACAAGAGCTAACTTTTATAAGCCACTTTTCAGAACTAACATTGGCAAACAGACTAGGCAATTGATTTATGGCGACAATTACCAAATGAGCTGAAAGGTGTCAGTAACTGCAACTTCTCTAAGAAAGAGGGATGAGATCTACTAACGAAACATGTTCATCCACTACATTAAATAACCGCTTGATCCCTTTGAAAGTATCTGTAAATATTTTCTTATTGTCTACAAAATTAGGACAAAATACGACTAGGATCTAACTAGATACTAGGCATTTAATTTCCAAAATGTACGCTATATTTAACAATATTATTTTCCTTTACATCAATTTATATCTAGATGCACATGCAGTGTTTTTAATATTTTGTAATGTAACTATAACTGTATAAATGTGTAAAAAATAAAATTTTATTGTTATTGCTGTCTTGATTCGATTAACTCCTAAAATATTTCTGAACAATGTTCTATCACAGCTAGCTGACAAAAGACATACTATATGGAATCCGAATGGAGGGAGGGTCAAAAAGAGTTTAAACCTGTCCACAAGTTCTCACACTTGTAAATAAAAGGAAGGAAATCTTTAAACTTCTTTTGTAAGAGTCTCTAGTAGCTTTAAACTATCTAGAACGTACTGTACATGTAGTAATTTGGCTACAGCTTAAATTATTATAATCATATTTTGCTCACTATAAAAAAATAATTTTAATTAGTTGATGTGCTGTAAACCAGGGTTTTGATAAAGCTGATCTATCTATCTACATGTATCCCGTCAACTTCAGTGTCCAGAATTTAAACACTCTAGCATATATGTACAGTACAATGTATGTAGCAGGCCCAACACAACTATTCTACCTACTTTTTCTTGTTGTTGTGATTATCAGGCTGAACTTCAACCGTCTTTTCTGAGAAAGCTTCAGGCCTGCAAAATTAAAGGTAGATTAAACATATAATCACATATGTAGTTAGGAATTCGATGATAGAATGCCAGCTATAAAAACAAAAAATAAAATGGTAAATCATTTGAATAGCTAGTCTTTGGCAACACATAAAAACTGGTCACAAACCTGGGCCCGGTTGTCCAAAAATGGGTTAAATTTAACCAAAGAGTTAGGCCAAACTTAAAACTAAACTCTTTTATCAACAAACATGCCTGGTACTCCTTAAGTATTACTGAAGTACACTGCAAGGAAACCCAAGTACAAAACCCAAAATGACAGCCAAAATCTAGCTTTAACCCTTTAGATCTAGTCAGTTTATCAGTTTGCAACCTCTCCTTACATGTACATGATCCACACAAAATACCATAAGTAGGAATAAAGCAAATCATTATCTATGATGAAAAAAGAAAATTCCCCCAACCTGTTTAAAAGGAAACTATATAGAGCATTGAGACTGGTGGGATGTTCCCAAAACGTTTGTTACTATTATTATTTTTATTAAGATTATTATTATTATTATTATTGCTACACGTATGGTACAGCATTGTATGTACTTTGAACAAGCAGACCTTGAATGATTTCTTACCAGAGGTTTTCTTTCTTTAAGTATTTGACTTGTTTAGAGTACAGAATGTGTATAATTTCTGCTGCCACTTTATTTCCCTCTTCAATAGGTTCCACAATAACATAATCACCTGTTAAAACAACCTTATGGATTAGCAATTTAGAACACATCACATGCACATACACATATACAGCTGTTTCAGTAAAGGTTGACCTGTGAAACATTTTACTAGCCATGCAGCAAATGAGTGGAACAGTTAATTACACTGTAATACTGTTAAGCCTAAAGGTCCATTCAAACGGATCTAACATCGTCCAACATTCAGTTGTTTATTCAACAAGGTTGGACGGATGTTGTAAGAGAAAGTTTATCTTTATTCTTATGTTATCTCTATATCTTATTCTTCACAAAAGCACAATTTATCAACACCAACTAACCCAATACATGTAGCTTGAAAAGCCCAGTCCATGTGGTTTCAAACACGTTTTGGCTACCTGTAGTTAAGAATTTCACAAGCTTGTAGACTTTGTTTCACCTGATGAACTCCCCTAGCAATGCCTCCAATTGAAAACAGTTTTCAGATTGGCACTGAGAAGTACTGTACAAGGCCGCAAACATACATCCAACCACACATTAATGTCTTGGCCTTCAGTTACATGTACAGCCCATTTCCAAGAACTACCAGAATATGGAACAATCTGACAGAAGCCACAGTGATGGCCAGTTCCATTGAGGCATTTCAGTGCCAAGCACTGCAGGACATTTGCACTATGCGCACCTCTGCACACCTTTAGAGATTTTGACTATTTAGAGTTTTGACTTTTAGATAATTGACTAGTTTCTTTTCCTTTTCATTATCTTTATTACTCAGGGCCGGAAGGCGCCTGAGTCAAGGTTCCACCTCTGTTTTTTGTTATTATTTGTGTTTCCTGTGTTCTGAATTTCCTGCTCGGTTACAAAGCCTAAACTCGGTTACAAAGCCTTAACATATCCAACGAGTTAGAAATTTCATCGTTTTGAAGCTGGCAGAAGATATAAAGTTATGGCAGAAATAACTTCTGCGGCCCCAAGACGAATGATTAAAATAGCTTGCGATTAGTGCACTAAAGATGCGAGAAGTTGACTGCAGAAGTTTGCTTTGCCGGCAAAAAACTTCGCAAAAATGTTAAAGCCCCAAGTGCAGGCTGTTGTGACAGCCTCTTGTTAGCATTAATATTACTTTTTTTCTTTTTTAAATTCTCTCAGTATTAGTATCATACACTAGCAGGGATACACAAAACAAGCTACAAGCTACAATTCATGTAAATTAAGACAGGATAGGATAGGATAGGATGGATATACTGTAATAGGATAGAATGGATAGGATGAACTATGTTAGTTTATAAAGCGTAGCCCACTCCGCTACTGGGCTGTTGTCCATGGGGCCCTGTATATAAGTTCAACTTAGTAGTACAATATAAAAACATAATTAATGCATAATATTAAAAACTCATAATACTGTAGTATTAAAGGTGCTTACTAAAAATTACAATGGTACATTGTAAAGCTACAATGTACATGTAATCCCATAATATTTGTAAGTTAGAAATGTTAAATATCGAGTACCTATGGTATAAAAAACTATGCAAAATAATGTTTAAATTGTACCCATTTTTCTCACCTCTCTTAATCCACACGCTCTTTCTAAACTTTGTTGGCATGCTCACAAGGAAGGCCTGCCCATCAGGTGACTCTGCTTCATGCAGGTTGTTACCTCGACCACCAAGTATCTGAGTTCAGATATTTGGTAACATCTTAATTAACACCTTTCACTAAAACAGACCTAATAACCTGGTACATGGATTTAATTTTGGCAAACTCTGCAGTACACAATCACATAGTCTGCTGAGCAGGGGAATGGAGCAGCTTCAAGCAAACTCATATAGCAAAAAAAAAATGATTGGGTCAACATTTTTGCCAATGAAAACTCAGGGTCCATCAGGTGACAGAAACCACATGTGATTAATGAAAAATTTGTTTGGTCATATAACAAAGAGTGAAAGTAGGCCAGCAGTTTGCCTTGGTAGATTATGTGCGTGTCAAATTCAAATGTGAATATCCACCCACCCACCCACCCACCCCCCTTGCCCTTGCCAGGGCAAACCCTAGACATTTGGCTTTTTGAAAAATGTGACCAGTCACATCCCCAACCTTGGAGACATTACAGTATTTCGTTTGGTCAAACAGCCTGTTATCAGACTTTGCCCTGACACCCAAATGCATGGCCTTGTTCAACACTGTCTGGACAAATGGATAATGCATGTTAAGTTTCTCTTTAATAAAAAAACAAGGTGTTTCACAAAGAAATATTTTGTGGTAATACCCAAACAATCTGCTAATCAGGGTTGCCACTGTTAACTGGATGTGAAATTCAAGGCCTTTTCCAGGGATTTCCACGACCTTTTCAAGCAAATTCAAAAACCTTCTGTACCAAACAAAACATACTATATATTATTAAAAACTTTATCATTCTGTAACAGTATTAATTAAGCAATAAGCTTTGCAAGATTTACTTCTGGGGAAAAATTGAGCCTCCAATTTTGTTTTTAAACACTGTTGCATTGAAGGTATTATGTCTGGTTATGACAGACGGCTCATTTTGATTATTTTTTGGAGTTAAAGGTGAAAAAATTTGCCCAAACCAGGAGCTTGCAGGATCATAACCCAAATGCAAGGACTTCACAGGGCCTGGAATTTTCTTTCGCCAATTTCAGGACTTTCCAGGATTTTCAAGGACTGTGGCAACCCTGGCTAATTTAATACTATACATTCTCGAGTTATATAAATATATGTGTGTAGTTATTTCAACAACAATAGTGGTCAGGGTTGGCTTTTGGGGTGTTCTGTTGTTAGTCCTCATAATCTTCATAAAATAGAAAAAATGGATACCAAATTCTGCCTATCTAAATATCTTCTTGAACAAACCATATCAGAGATTGGGGACGCAATTTACCATCAAGTGCATAGCCATCTGAAGTTCAACTGGGGTCAAATGTCCACTCAGGGTATGATATAAAATATAACCCCAGATTTGGCCTAAATAACTTTTGAGAAATTCTTGAAAAAAGTTGTAAAATTTTCCAAAAATTACCAAAATGTCTTCAAATATTTTCCAAACATCTCAAAATATTTTGAAAATTATGAGTGCCTATAAATTAAAATTCTTCAGTCTAGACTAGAGCAAACAAGTGAAAGGTTGAGAAATAAAAAAATATATTTGATACAAAGGCAAGTAACTTCATGTGAACATTTGGAGTAACAAAATAAGTCAGCAAGTGCTTAGAGTTTGAATAGCTTCCCTGTGGTGGCAATGTCCACAGTATGACTAGAGTGTATGTATCATTGTATGTAGCAACAGCCTCAGGAGTCAGTTGTGACGCTATCAAAAAATAAACACAGTCAAGTGAGTTACTGAAGCCCTGTTTACACAGCACAAACTACCCCGAGTTCGACCCGGGTTAAAACTAACCCGGGTTAGTTTTTATTGTGT